>SJYC01134046.1:0-38911 GCA_006408675.1 Madoqua kirkii | reverse complement strand
CGCGCTTACCTTTGGGCTGACTTTGGGGTCCCCTCGGCCCACTAATTTGTGGGGACCCAGGAGCAGGATAGGGGTAGAAATCAGATCGGAAGAGATTTGGAAAGAGACACACGGCAATAAGGCAGAGGTACACTCAAAGCTGAGTTAGTGAGACGGTGAGCGGTAAACCCAAGAGACTGAGACACTGAGAGAGCAGACAGCTAGAGTCAGAGGCAGGAAAATGAGCAACGAGAAATGAGACTCAGCCCAAGTTGGGGAACTTGAGACTGAACGTTGCGGTCGTGCCACTCGGCCAGCTCCCGCCAAGGGAATCACTCAGAGGGTCGCGGGCCCATTTTCTCTGCTCGCTTGGAAACCCAGCCGCATCTACACAGGAGTCGATGATGGCTGCTAAAGCTTCGTGCCAATCTCTCCAAACTCAGGGCCTGTCCCAGTCTGAAGGGAAGGAGGCAAACTTCTTCCCAGTTCAACCTGCGCGTTTCTGCAGGGAGATGTCTAGTGCGGGTCTCAGCCGCGATGTCTCTTCTGCTGGGGAAAAAAGGGAAAGTTCATTGCACAAAGGCTTAGAATGCCGAGACCACCTGAGACCCTGACTTCAGGGTGGAGTCTTTGAGAGCGGAGTTTGCAGACCAATGAGCGGAACCCCACAGTTTCCCGTGTGATTTTGTGGAAATCACATCTCCTTCTGAACCTCAGTTTTCCCACTTTGTAAACCTGAGGATATTAATAGCGATCTCTCAGAGTGATTGTGGGGGTGGGGGTGGGGTGAGAATCTAAAGAGAGCAAAGATGTGGAAGCCCTCAGTCCGAGGTACAAGGATATACTAACAAGAGGGCTTGCTTCTGTCGTTGACATCAGCTGGACAGCTGGAAAGTGTGCTTCTTATAGCCTTCTCCACTGTCAGCTGGGGCGCTGAGCTCCTGTGGAAGCCAAGGTAGTCTTAGGGCTAGGCTCCTGTGAAGGTCTCAGGGCATTTCTCCCCAGCCAGGACCATGGATTGCTACTGCTGCTGCTAAGTCGCTTTAGTTGTGCCCGACTCTCTGCGACCCCATAGACAGCAGCCCACCAAGCTCCCCTGTCCCCGGGATTTTCCAGGCAAGAACACTGGAGTGGGTTGCCATTTCCCTCTCCAATGCATGAAAGTGAAAAGTGAAAGGGAAGTTGCTCAGTTGTGCCGACTCTTAGCAACCCCATGGACTGCAGACCACCAGGCTCCTCCATCCATGGGATTTTCCAGGCAAGAGTACTGGAGTGGGGGTGCTGTTGCCTTCTCCGCAGGACCATGGGAGAGACTAGTAATAGAAGGAGGCAGCCTGGAACTCTGAAACTCTGGCTCTCTCACAAGCTCCCTCTCCCGTCCTGTAGGGTGGCTCAGCCTCTTCCTGGAACTTCAGTCCACACTTTCCTCTCCACACCTGGGCTAGAGATCTCTTAGACCAGACACCCCTACTGGGTCTCTCCCCCTGGAGGCCAAAGATATAAGCAAGAATGATCCTTGTTTCTTTCCACTAACTTCTGGAAGCTGTCCAAACCGGCCCTCTGTGCTCTGAGAAGTCAGTCCTTCTCTTCTCTTCTCTTCTGGAGCCCTATCTTCTTTACTTCTCTGCCACGTCTACACCTCTGGCACTATTAGTGCTGAAGGTCCCCCTTTAGGAGTGCTCACCTCCTCTCACCCCATAAACCATTTTCATTTATTCATTCAGCACACCTCATGGAGTGTCCACTATGTACCAAATACTGGTCTAGGTGTTGGGGATACAGCAATGAACAAAACCAAGGCTCTGCTCTCATGCTGCTCACACTGTAGGGTTAGTTGGCAGATAATAAACAAATAAGCAAGGAAATGTATGATGTCAGGAGGTTATAAGTTCAATGAAGGAAAATAAAGCAAGACAGGGGAAAAAGTGATGGAAATTATTTCATTATGTGGAGTAGTCAGGGAAGACCTCTCTAGCTTGATTCCATTTGAGCAGAGACCAGAATGAAGGGAGGGCAGAGCAGCTGTCTGGAGTCAGATAGAAGGAAGAGCATGTGCAAGGGTCCTGGGAAAGGACTGTTTATCAGCTTTAAAGTAGAAGAAGGCTGGTATATCTGAAGCAGAATGAGAAAATGTGAGAGTGGTAAGATATGGGGTCAGAGAAGGAGCAAAGGATTTGTATTCTGAGATGGAAAGTCACCGGAAAGATTGAGCAGCAAAGAATGCTACCACCTGACTTACATTTTAACAGGAGCAGGCTGGCTATGGAGAGCAAAGGCACAGCAGGGAGACCAACTAGGAGGCCACTGAAATAATCCAAGTGAGTGGTGATTGTGGCTTAGATCTGGGTGGTCATGGTGCTGACCACTGGAATGGAATCTTCATGATTTGTTCGTGATTGGATGTAGGCAAGAGAAATTTGGATGACTCCTGGAAGAATGGAATTGGAGAAGAGCAGGATTGTGGGTGGCAGACCCAGAGTTCAGAATGGCACAATATTTGAAATGCATTTTCAACATCCAGGTAGAAAGGTTGAGTAGGGAGGAGGTTTATGAGGCTGGAGTGTCAAAGGGGAGGGCTAGGCCCATGGGTAGCCTGACCACTCCACCTCTAAGACATCATTCAAGTCTGTGCATTTCCACTGTAACCATCCTGGACTACACTGCCACACTGTTGGCCTGGATGCCCACCATAGCCTCCTGATTCCTCTCTTACTTCCACTCTTTCTCAGTAGGATCCATTCACTACATAGCAGCTTGAATAATCTTTTAAACATGTACATGGGATTATATTTCTGTCCTGCTTCAAACTTTGTAAATCTTCCCATTGCATTTTAAATAAACTAGCATCTCCTCACCTGGGCTATCAGGCCCTACATGAACTGGCCTTAGCCCATCTCTGCAGCTGCACCTGGACCCATCATCCCCTTCGATCATTCAGTGCTAGCCTGACCTTCTTTCCTGTGTGCCAACACTCTGAGCATGGTCCTACCTTGATGCTTTATACTTGCTGCTTCTCTGCCAAGCCCTTCCCAAGACTGGCTGCTTTTTATATATCAGGTCTCAGCTCAAACTCGCCTCCTCGGGATGTCTCTGACCATCCTCTCTATGATAGCTGAGTCACGTCACCCTGCTCATTTTCTTCTTAGCACAGCCACTCTTAACTTCCTAGTTGGTTCGTTCATTGATTGATGTGGCCCCAAGAAGTCAAGGATGCCTTGTTCACCATAGTATTCTCTGAAACCATCAGAGTGGCTGTCACATAGTAGGAACTTGATAAATGTCAAATGACTGAATGGGTGGCCTCATAGCCTTGAATCTCTATGCATATATTTGAACATCTTGAAAAGTGTCATTAACGAGGCTGCATGTATTTCTTCTGAACAGGATAGTCGCATACATGATTAGACGTTCATGCTGGGTCACTTCCCGGGAAAGACTCAGGTCCATCTGCCTGAAGAATGATCTTTTAGTTCATCAAATATGCATGGCTTGCTGAAATATTGTCATAGGATACTATAGGAAGATTTGGTGCTTATAATAAACTTGAGTCTTTTCCTTTGACTTACATTTACAATGAGGAACGTGAATAGTTATCATATTAGTAATTTAGTTTGAAATAAATATTTCTTCCCACTGGCTCAAGTCTCAGCAGAATGCTTGGCACATTGTGTGTGGGTGTGTGTGTGTACATGTGTGTGTGCTCAGTTGTGTCTGACTCTTTGCAACCCCATAGACTGTAGCCCACAGGCCCCTTTGTCCACGGAATTTTCCAGGCAAGAATACTGGAGTGGGTTGCCATTTCCTCCTCCAGGGGATCTTTCCAACCCAAGGATTGAACCCAGGTCTCCTGTGTTGGCCGGCAGATTCTCTACCACTGTACCACCTGGGAAGGCAGGCACATAGTAGGCACTCAATAAATGTTTCTTGGATAAATGAATCAAACTCTTTAATTGAAGGGTACCATGAGATTTCCAGGTAAAGCTCTTCAAGCCATTTATTCATGCAGATCTGGATTCTTCTCAAACCTGAGCAAGCAAAGAAAACACAGAAATATATTGGATTCTGAAACTTAAATGATCACAACTTTGATTTTTGCGTTTTGCATTCTTAAAAATCACCTCAGGGCTGTCATCAAGGTGCCTTTACAATAAGTAAATGTTGTATGTTCAAATTTACCAAACACATTTAATATTTTATCTCTTTTGGCTTAGAAATCTAAACTCCATTGACAGTTTTTAACTTGATTTGTAGCTTCGTCTTCTCTGGAAATTAGAAAGCACGGTTTTAAAATGCATACACATTCTGGGGCCATGATGCCATTTTTCTATTAGACCTCCAAGTGGGATTTTTTTTGCAGCAAGTCTTCGGCTGCTTGAAGAGCTTGGGAAATACTGAACTTGGTGACCTTTATAGACCTTTCCAGGGCTGGCCCCCATGCCTGTCTGGGGCACTCTCTGGGAGATGCCACCACATCTTCTGGCAAAGATGTGGCAAAGGTGTGCCAACACCACCATCCCATCCCTGTTGCCAAAAGATCAGGGAGAAATGTGTCTGCCCAGGGACCTGGGACCTTTTAGTTGTAGTGCTGGCTTGGGGGCAGAGAGGGAAAAAGATGTCAAGTCTAGAAGCAGAAAGAGTCCAAACATTGTAGAGTCTAGTCAAGGACTTGTCCTGGGAGAGGCCAATAGCAATGGACTGGGGGACCTATGGAGCGGGCTTCCCCCAGCACCTCTCCTTCCATCTCAAGGCTAAGCAAAGTGGTGGGCTATGTGATCTGTAGCAAGGGCACACTTTATCCTGCCCGAGTTTGCTTCTGATCTTTGCAATGAGGGGCTCCTTTGGCAGCAGGGAGGGAGGGAGGGCCCCCTTCTCTCTCCACCCTTTCCAGTCCTCCCTCCTCAATTCCCTTGGCCTGCCTGCCTGGGGCTATAAATGGAGAGCCAGCCTCTGGGCAGGAATGCATGCCTGGCTGGGCCCCACAGAGTTGCACCCTCAGGGAGCGGCCAGCTCCAGGGTACCTGGCAGCCTTTATATATATATAGCCTCTGGAAACCCAATCCAGCCTGCACCTGCCCCGGTCTTCAAGCACCCTGCCCTTGCCCAGGCTGGACCTGTGGCCTCTTTCCCCAGGATTGGCACAGGCCATGTATCTGCTAGAGGAGGGGACAAGACACAGGGCCAGAAGGTGAACACAGGAGCGGGCCAGGTGGGGGACGGCCAGCTTCAGATCCCCTCTCTGTCTCCCAGCTTCCCCTTCCTGCCCCTGGATCCACCTCAATAACCTTGTTCTGTCTCTGCCAACCAGATCCCTAGTCCTGAACTGAGGCCAGTCTGGGTTGATGAGGACAGTAATAGATGTGGTCCTAGATTCAGGGTCAAGGTCCCAGAGATCCTCCGCAGGTGGCCATATTTTGCACTTTACAGTACTCCCCAGCCTTCCACATACAAATAGGACCTGGGAGTCTAAGAGTAAACTGGGAGTTGGAGAAAAGGGGTCCAACTGGGAGTTGGACAGGGAAGGGACAGGGAGACCACCAACGATAGGTGTAACTCGAACCCCCTCATGTGCAGGGTGGGGCTTCATGGAGCGGTGTGTGCACTGTGGGGCGTATGCCCAGTGCCGGCCATCCGCTCTGTGATTCGTTCATTCATTCAGCAAATATTTATGCAGCACCTTCTGTCCCAGGAAGTATAAGCAGAGAACAAAATAGTCAATGTTGCCTGCCCTCGTGGAGCTGACAATCTAACAGGTAGACCAAACAATAAGCACACTAATAAGTAAATCATGGAGTAGGTTAGGAGGCATAGAGATATTAAAAGCAGAGCAGGGTAAGTGGACCAGGGTGCCAGGGCAGAATTAAACAGAGAGGTCAGGTTGACACAGTGACATTTGAGCGAAGAGGTAAAAGAGGCTTGGAAGCCAGCCTCATGCCCATCTGGGGAAGAAAGTTCTGGGTGGGGAGAACAGATCATCTTTGAGTATCTTTTCAAGGATAACTGCCTCCGTCAGGAGCAGATGATTCCTTGAGGAAGAGACAGGTGTGGCTTCCACTGTTCTAGGAGCCCTTGGCCTGAATGTCTGATGCTGTGTAGGCAGGCTAAGGGTGAGAGGGTGGTGTGAGATGGGGCTTGGGGATGGCTTGGATGGGTGACTTATAATGACAGGGTGAGCTGAGGATGTGATGCTTTGTTCACATGGAAACACATGAACCAGGCGTTGCTTGTTGACAGAGTGAGTGGAAGGCTTGGAGAGAGCTTAGCACTGAGGGAAGAGAAGGGCGAGTCTCCCCACAGGCTGCACAGCTTTTCACTCTGCCTGCCTCAACTCACACAGGGGCCAAGTGCACCTCGCTGCGTGCACACCTCAGTCTCTGGGTATCCCTCCCACCTCCAGGTTCTTCTCCAAGCCCTGAAAAGCCAGGTAAGGGAAATTAATTGCCAACACCTGCTGGATCATGGAAAAAGCAAGAGAGTTCCAGAAAAACATCTATTTCTGCTTTATTCACTATGCCAAAGCCTTTGACTGTGTGGATAACAATAAACTGTGGAAAATTCAGAAAGAGATGGGAATACCAGACCCCCTGACCTGCCTCTTGAGAAATCTGTATGCAGGTCAGGAAGCAACAGTTAGAACTGGACATGGAACAATAGACTGGTTCCAAATAGGAAAAGGAGTACGTCAAGGCTGTATATTGTCACCCTGCTTATTTAACTTCTATGCAGAGTACATCATGAGAAATGCTGGACTGGGAGAAACACAAGCTGGAATCAAGATTGCTGGGAGAAATATCAATAACCTCAGATATGCAGATGACACCACCCTTATGGCAGAAGGTGAAGAGGAACTAAAAAGCCTCTTGATGAAAGTGAAAGAGGAGAGTGAAAAAGTTGGCTTAAAGTTCAACATTCAGAAAACGAAGATCATGGCATCTGGTCCCATCACTTCATGGGAAATAGATGGAGAAACAGTGGAAACAGTGTCAGACTTTATTTTGGGGGGCTCTAAAATCACTGCAGATGGTGACTGCAGCCATGAAATTAGAAGATGCTTACTCCTTGGAAGAAAAGTTATGAGCAACCTAGACAGCACATTCAAAAGCAGAAACATTACTTTGCCGACTAAGGTCTGTCTAGTCAAGGCTATGGTTTTTCCAGTAGTCATGTATGGATGTGAGAGTTGGACTGTGAAGAAGGCTGAGCACAGAAGAATTGATGCTTTTGAAATGTGGTGTTGGAAAAGACTCTTGAGAGTCCCTTGGACTGCAAGGAGATCCAACCAGTCCATTCTGAAGGAGATCAACCCTGGGATTTCTTTGGAAGGAATGATGCTAAAGCTGAAACTCCAGTACTTTGGCCACCTCATGGGAAGAGCTGACTCATTGGAAAAGACTCTGATGCTGGGAGGGATTGGGGGCAGGAGAAGAAGGGGAAGACCGAGGATGAGATGGCTGGATGGCATCACAGACTCGATGGACGTGAGTCTGAGTGAACTCCAGGAGTTGGTGATGGACAGGGAGGTCTGACGTGCTGTGATTCATGGAGTCACAAAGAGTCTGACACGAGTGAGTGACTGAACAGAATTGAACTGAACTGACTGTTTAACTGAGGCTGGGCAAGCTGAGGCCCAGATTCTGAACTGCTAGTGCTTGGCTTCTGGAAAGACCTAAGGATTTCACTCATACAGTCTCTTGCCCTTCAAGCTTATCCTTTATGTAATTAAAGCCTTTCTCAGTCACAGAGGTGAGCACAGAGGTCTTCATGGACCCAGGTTCCTGAAGTCTGAAGTACAAACTTGCTCTGGTTTACTAAACTGGGCAAATAAGGAGACAAGAGCTTAATGACCAGAGGTGCTAATGCAGGCAGGATTCTGGAAGGTGCTAATTAGCCTTTCAGCCTGAGTGTTTTAGGCTCCTGGGGTGAGGAGAACTTCATGAAAGGAGAGTTCACCATCCTCACTGAATATGCTCTCAAAAATAATTTTTTAAATGCAAGTTTAACTTAAAACATCACAGATTTAAGTCAGGCACAAGAAATAATATTATCAAAGTATGCACATGTCCTTGAGGTAAGATGGTGTGGATGCTGCAGAAGGTTGAGGAAGAGGCCCCTCCAAGTCACCCTCCACTCTGTGCATGTAAGAATCTGTGAAAAAACAGATGTCGTCTGTCTCCTCTGCCTCTGACAGCCACAGGAGGGCCCAGGACAGAGCTGCCAGTTGCGTTTCCTTGGAAGGGCCATTGCCCTCACTGCTGTCCCTCCATGCATCTATGGACACCAAGGACGTCTGTCTCACTGCGTGCACCTCACACTCCATGGACATCTCAGTCACACTCTGGGCACATCTCACACAGCATATACGACTCACATTCTGTCTGTATCTCCCACCCCATGACCACCTCATATATCTGTATATGCTATATAGAGGACATATCGTCTACACTGTGCATACTTCTTACACTCATTACACATCATATTCAATGTGTATACCTCACACTCCATGTATACTTCGCAAACATGTATACCTCACACACTGTGCACACCAACCTTACGGAACACTCCCATGTCCCACATGCTTATATTCTAGGCCAGGTACAACTATACCTTAGATACATCACAGACTTGAGGTTGCATAGCATCACTGACTAAGTGGACATGAACTTGAACAAACTCCAGAAGACTCCAAAGAAGTCTGGCATGCCATAGTCCACAGGGTTGCAAAGAGTTGGACACAACTTAGCGACCGAACAGCAACATCTATACCTTTGTCTCAGTATAAACACTTGTCTCCCTCTATGTGCCTGGAATTCCCCTACTCCATCAAGAAAAAAAGATACTAAGTGGGTGTATTGGCAGTGGCATCCATCTTTCTCTTGTAGTTTCTGTAAGGCTGGACCCCGGGGGGCATGATGGGCTGCCCCTCCTCTCCCTCCCACCAGCGAGGAAAGTCTCTAACGGAAGGAGCCTCCCAGATCCTGGGGACCAGTGACAGCACACTTCTCCAGCTAAAGCCGCCCCACCCCAGCCACGAAGAAGGACCTGTCAGCTCATGACGCCTGGGCCTGGCGACCTATCCCAACCCTGTCCATCTAGCCTGACCATCCCTCACAACAAACATATAAAAACCACCCCCAACACGGTCCGGGTGCAGACTTCCTCGATCTGCCTCTTTCGGGTCCAGGAACCCTGTCCAGGAGAGCTTCGCCATTAAAAAGCCTGTTAGACACTTTTTTGGTGCCCTGGTCGTCTTTTTACCTAACAGTTTCTACTTTGAACTGTTAAAGCTGAGTCTTCCTGATAAGAGAAGGTCGGGCCTCCATGTCAGGGTTGAGGAGGAGCAGCTCAGGGCCGAGGGGAGAGCTAGTGATGGGGGGCTGGCCATAGGACCGGCACACGTGGCAGGATCCAGTGGGCAGCTGTGGGGTCTGGGGAGGGGCCTCAGCTCCCCACCCCCTCCTGTTGCCTCCTCTGCCTAATCAGCCCACCTGCCAGCCTGGGGGCTCCAAGGAACCAGGATTAAGGCACACACAGCCGCTGGGCTCCAGGGACAGACACCAGCTGCTGCCCCCAGCAGCTGCCCCAGCCACACGCCTCTGAGGGGAGGTCAGGCGCCTGGGGGAGGCCTGATTCTCTCCCCAAAACCTGTCCACCCTTGGCCAGTGGCGCCCAGGACAGGGGTTTCCCAGCAGAGACAGACGGCAGAGAGCCTCATGACTGGTACCCAGGCTACCCTGGACATCTGTCATCTGTCTCTGCCCTACATCCTGCCCTGCTCCATGAAGCCTCCTCGATTCCTGTCTCCTCTTTGGTTTGGGCAAGAGATTTATGGCCCAGGTGCCCCAACCGGCCTACCCCTGCCTCCATTCCTCAGTAAGCAGCCACTCTGGTTGCAGGCTCCAAGCTGGGCGATGCAGAAAGATCTGAAGCTGATTCAGACAGGGTCTCTGGGAGTTCCATCAAGTGGGAGGAGGAAGACTCATGAATGAATCCTCAAAACACCCCTGAAAGGGGTAAGGAACTCTCCTGTGGATAGCTGTGAAGACTGCCCCAAGGAGGATGTGTGGGAATCCTTCTTCCTGAGGTGCTGGAGGGTGAGCAGAGTGCCCAGTAGCATTACTGAAGGGAAAGGCATTCTAGACTTAGAGACCAGACCAAGCCAGGCCAGAGGACATCCCCATGTGGCTGACACTATCTGGGGTTCCTCTGGTCATTTGACACCTGTGGTCTCAGACCCCCCCAGAAGGATAAATGGGCCTCCCTTCTGACGTGAAGCCCACTAGTTTCCCAGGTAGGACAATGGGTTCAGTCATGGGCAGAGTTGTGTAAGGAGGGCTTGTAGGAGGAGGACAGCGAGTTGGTACAGAAAAGAGAGGCTGGACTGGAGCCCAATCCAGAGTGTTTGCTGTGCTTGGGGTTGCCCGGCCCTGAATCCTTCCACACCCCTACTTGAGGCTCACTCTCTGGACAAGGAGAGAGACATTGGACTCCTGTCTCTACTCCCATTCAGGGAGGGGTCTAGCCAGGGGTCCCTGCCCTCTTGGCCTCCCTGCCTCCCTATTGGGCCTCCCTTCTTGGCATGCAGACCAGAGGCCTGTCCTTTGATCTGGTCCCTTAGCCCAGCAGGGTGGGGGTGAGTGAAAGGGAACCCTGAGTGAGGGGGATGCTCAGCATAGCTGTGGAAGTCTGTTCATCCGACTGGAAAGGCAGTTAATGTGAGGGTCCCCACTCCAAGGAGCACTGGGCCGTGAATGTCAGTCCTCGGCTTTGCCCGGAGGTGTGGCATACCCTCTCTCAGGCCCTGTCTGAATGTGGCCTTGGAGAATATGCTGCTGCTCTTCCTTGACACAGAGACTGGGTCACTGGTGCCTGGAGCTGTGCTCCCAGCACCTCCACTGGACTTAAGGGTCCCACAGACAAAGACTCAAATGCTGGCCCTGCCCCTCACTTCCCTTGGGGGAAGTCATTTCCCTTCTCCGAGTCTCACCTTTCTTAGCTATAAAATGTGACTACTCCCAGTGCCCATCTCTCAGGATTGTAAGGGATCAATATGCCAAGGCTCGTGGCATCCTTGAGTGAGGCCCGTCTCACGGTGCTCAGTAGGGGCTTGGGAATTATTTTTGCCTGCGAGCTCTCCCTTTGGATGGAAACTCTGAGTAAGCAGTGGGTGGGGTGAGGATGGAGCAGTGTGGGGCCTGGCCTGGTTATTCTGGGCTCTGAACCTTTTGGAGCCGGGGGACATGGCGGGCACAAGGCTGCTGGAAATGTGGGGAACCATATAGCCGTGAAGCCTTGTCTGTCGCCGTGGGTGTCGCCGCCTCCACCGTGCACATGGGCAGCCTGCCAGTCGCCCCCCAAACAAAGCCTGGCCCGGGGAGGGGAGCGGAGTAGGCTGATGACAGATGCAGCGAGGCTGGTGTGGGCAGGGCGGGGGTGGGGGCTGGGAGAGGCCAGAGGAGGCAGCTCTGTGGAAGGCGGCCCCAGAAAAGGCTGGGGTCCAGCAGAGTGTCCAGCTCAGTGGCCATGGCCCTGCCCCACCCCAACACCAGTAGCAACATTCATCCCTGCTGTATAGTGTAGAAATCTGAGGCCCAGGGTTCTAGGCAACTTGTCCAGGGCTCACAAAGGCTTAGCTATGGAGGCCCTGGGTTGGGAACTCTGGTCTCTTGGCTCTACACATCTGGCCAGCTCTTGGAAGCCCAGATCTTGGAGACAGGGGAAAGGATCTGATGGCTTTTTGAGGGCCCTTTATGCCCAGGATTCTCTGAATAGATAAGGATGAATTTGCCCCCACTTCATGCCCTCTAAGCAGGGACACTCCCATATGCTGGGCATGGGCAATTGTAAGGTCACCAGGGGCTGGCATTGATTTGGTTTCTCTGTGGTCAAAAGGTGGACACCTTTGCCCTGATATCTGACCTCTGATCCACCAGGCTCAGAAGTCTCTAGTCTCACTGTCCCTCCTTAGCTGTTTGGGCTTGGGGACTCAGTGACTTGTCCCAGAGGCCAGGGAGGTGGGAAGAACATGGAAAGAGACATCTGGGCTTGGGGTCTTGCTGGACCCATCAAATATGCTCCTTGTCCATTCAGTATTATTTTTGCCTGGCGAGCTCTCCCTTTGGATGGAAACTCTGAGTAAGCAGTGGGTGGGGTGAGGATGGAGCAGTGTGGGGCCTGGCCTGGTTATTCTGGGCTCTGAACCTTTTGGAGCCGGGGGACATGGCGGGCACAAGGCTGCTGGAAATGTGGGGAACCATATAGCCGTGAAGCCTTGTCTGTCGCCGTGGGTGTCGCCGCCTCCACCGTGCACATGGGCAGCCTGCCAGTCGCCCCCCAAACAAAGCCTGGCCCGGGGAGGGGAGCGGAGTAGGCTGATGACAGATGCAGCGAGGCTGGTGTGGGCAGGGCGGGGGTGGGGGCTGGGAGAGGCCAGAGGAGGCAGCTCTGTGGAAGGCGGCCCCAGAAAAGGCTGGGGTCCAGCAGAGTGTCCAGCTCAGTGGCCATGGCCCTGCCCCACCCCAACACCAGTAGCAACATTCATCCCTGCTGTATAGTGTAGAAATCTGAGGCCCAGGGTTCTAGGCAACTTGTCCAGGGCTCACAAAGGCTTAGCTATGGAGGCCCTGGGTTGGGAACTCTGGTCTCTTGGCTCTACACATCTGGCCAGCTCTTGGAAGCCCAGATCTTGGAGACAGGGGAAAGGATCTGATGGCTTTTTGAGGGCCCTTTATGCCCAGGATTCTCTGAATAGATAAGGATGAATTTGCCCCCACTTCATGCCCTCTAAGCAGGGACACTCCCATATGCTGGGCATGGGCAATTGTAAGGTCACCAGGGGCTGGCATTGATTTGGTTTCTCTGTGGTCAAAAGGTGGACACCTTTGCCCTGATATCTGACCTCTGATCCACCAGGCTCAGAAGTCTCTAGTCTCACTGTCCCTCCTTAGCTGTTTGGGCTTGGGGACTCAGTGACTTGTCCCAGAGGCCAGGGAGGTGGGAAGAACATGGAAAGAGACATCTGGGCTTGGGGTCTTGCTGGACCCATCAAATATGCTCCTTGTCCATTCAGTCCCTCCTCTGCCTCTTATTCCCTCCCTAACCAAAACTTCTTCTTCTTTTTTTTTTTTTTACAGCTTTTTTGAAATTATGAATAACTTCAAATGTAGAAAGAGACAGCAGCAGAAAGAGACTGGCTACCAGCTCTAACAACCATTAGCTCATATCCAAAGCTGACTTGTTCATGCATTGTCCCCCTTTCCCCCTCCTGTTGTCGTGGAACAAATTTCAGACATTATATCATTTCACTTGTGCATATGTGATTATGTATTTCTAAACAATCAGAACTTTTGTTGTCATAAGCACAATACCATCAGGCTACTTAAAAAATTGATAGTAATTCCTTTTACCACCAAATATCCAAACAATAATCAAATTTCCAATTGTCTCAGATATGTTTTTATTTGTTCATTTGTTTGTTTGACTCATGATCCAAATTGGGCTTACACATTGTGACTGGGTCTCTTTTTAAGCCCCTGTAAATCTAACTTCAATATCTTTCTTTCTTTGTAACTTATTAATTGAAAAACAAAACCTCGATTGTTTGGGGAATTCTCTGGTGGTCCAGTGGTTAGGACTGGGCACTTCCACTGTCATAGTCCAGTTCAATCCCTGGCTGGGAATTAAGATCCCACAACTCTTGTGGCATGGCCAAACAAACAAAAGCTGGGTTGTTTGTCCTGCAGAGTGTCCTATAGTCTGGAGTTTCCTGACTGCACCTCTATGGCATATGTTTGTTTGTTTTGTTGCTGTTTTATTTACTAATATAATTTTTAGACTGAAACATGACCAGAAGCCTGCATTTTCCAGATTCTCTTGCAGCTATCTGTGGCCACGTGAGTAAGTTCTGACCAATAGCGTATGAACGGAAGGAATCTGGAAGCAACTTCTTGGTTTGGACTTCTTTCCTCCTCCCCATTGGTTGGAATAAGGGTGAATGACAGGAGCCGGAGTGGCCATCTGTGTTAGATTAATGGACCACCAAAGACATCCCTTTTCTAACCTCCAGAACCTGTGGATTACGTGGCATAGAGGACTTCGCAGGTGTGATTAACTTAGAGATCTTGAGAGGGAGATAATCCTGCATTACCTAGGTGAGCCCAAGGTAATCACAAGAGTCCATAAAGGAAAAGGCAGAAGCAGGAAAGTCAGAGAAGAAAACTGGTTACGGAAGCACCAGTCAGAGTGATGTGGCCATGAACCAAAGAATACAGATAGCTTCTAGAGGCTGGAACAGGCAAGGATTACCCTCCAAAGCCTTGGAGAAGAATGCTGTTCTGCCAACACCTTAATCTTAGTTAGCCCTGTAAGGCCACTTGTAAGATAATGGTGGTGTTCTTTGTTTTTCATTGTCTTCGGAAATTTGCTCAAACTCATGTTCATTGAGTCAGTGATGCCATCCAACCATCTCCATCCTCTGTTGCCCCCCTTCTCCTCCTACCCTCAGTCTTTCCCAGCATCAGGGTCTTTTCCAATGAGTCAGTTCTACGCACCAGATGGACAAAGTATTGCAGCTTCAACATCAGTTCTTCCAACGAATATTCAGGGTTGATTTCATTTAGGATTGACTGGCTTGATCTCTTGCAGTCCAAGGGACTCTCAAGAATCTTCTCCAGCATCACAGATCAAAAGCATCAGTCCTTCGGTGCTCAGCCTTCTTTATGGTCCAACTCTCACATCCATACATGACTACAGGAAAAACCATAGTTTTGATTAGATGGACCTTTGTTGGCAAAGTAATGCCTCTGCTTTTTAATATACTGTCTAAGTTGGTCATAACTTTTCTTCCAAGGAGCAAGCATCTTTTAATTTCATGGTTGTAGTCACCATCTGCAGTGATTTTGAAGCCCCCCAAATAAAATCTGCACTGTTTCTACTTTTTTCCCATCTATTTGCCATGAAGTGATAGGACAGGATGCCATGATCTTAGTTTTTTGAAATGTTGAGTTTAAGCTGGCTTTTCCACTCTTCTCTTTCACCCTCATCAAGAGCCTTTTTAGTTCCTTGTCACTGTCATTAGAGTAGTGTCATCTGCATATCTGAGGTTGTTGATATTTCTGCCAGAAATCCTGATTCCAGCTTGTGCTTTATCCAGCCTGGCATTTCGCATGATGTACTCTGCATATAAGTTAAATAATCAAGGTGACAATATACAGCCTTGACTTACTCCTTTCCTAACTTTGAACCAGTCCATTGTTCCATGTCCGGTTCTAACTTACTTTCCAACCTGCATACCAGTTTCTCAGGAGACAGGTAAGGTGGTCTGCTATTCCCATCTCTTTAAGAATCCTCCATGGTTTGTTGTGACCTACACAGTCAAAGGCTTTAGCATAGTCAATGAAGCAGAAGTAGATGTCTTTCTGGAATTCTTTTGCTTATTCTATGATCCAACAAATGTTAGCAATTTGATCTCTGGTTCCTCTGCCTTTCTAAATCCAGTTTTAAACTGGGAAGTTCTTAGTTCATGTTATGCTGAATCCCAGCTTGAAAAATTTTGAGCATTACTTTGCTAGAATGTGAAATGAGCACAACTGTATGGTACTTTGAGAATTCTTTGGCATTGTCCTTCTTTAGGATTGAAATGAAAACTGACCTTTTCCAATCTTTATGGCCATTGCTGAGGTTTTTAAATTTGCTGACCTACTGAGTGCAGTATTTTAACAACATCATCTTTTAGGATTTGAAATAGCTTAGCTGGAATTTTATCACTTCCACTGGCTTTGTTCATAGTAATGCTTTATAAGGCCCCCTTGATTTCACACTTCAAGATGTCTGGCTCTAGGTGTGTGTTTTCTGTTTTTGTTTTAAATTGGAGGATAATTGCTTTACAATGTTGTGTTGATTTCACTGTACAACAAAGTGAATCAGCCATAAGTATACATATATCCCCTCCCTCTTGAGCCACCTTCTCATTCCACCATCCTTTGCCATCCCACCCCTCTAGTTATTTTAAACCACTGAGTTTGTGGCACTTTGTTTCAGCGGTGATAGGAAACTAATATAACAATTTTAGATCACGTGATGGAAGTTATTTACTAAAGATCACAAAGCGACAAGATATAAAGAACCTGGATCCCCAGTATTGTTAAGCTTCCCTACAAGTCTTTGGTCCCTCCCCGGAATTTTATGTAGGAAAGAAACAAACTGTACTTTTAGTCATCTTTGTTGTTTCAGCAGCTTAACCTATATCCTAATTATATGCGTCTCTACTACGTGTCTGGAAATGACATGGGTCCTGACGAAATAAACTGTATAAAGCACATGGTAAATTTGGTGGCTGAGACACATCCAGGAAACTACGCAGGCATAAACAAAGGAGACAAGAAATCTTTGCTGGATTGAATTGCTGCTTTTTCTCCAAGAAAAAGAAAAGGCAGAAAGGCAAAATAGTTGTCTTAGGAGGCTTTACAAATAGCTGAGAAAAGAAGAGAAGTGAAAGGCAAAGGAGAAAAGAAAAGATATACCCACCTGAATGCAGAGTTCCAAAGAACAGCAAGGTGAGATAAGAAAGTCTTCCTCAGCAATCAATGCAAAGAAATAGAGGAAAACAACAGAATGGGAAAGACTAGAGATCTCTTCATGTAAATTAGAGATACCAAGGGAACGTTTCATGAAAAGATGGGCTCGATAAAGGACAGAAACGGTGTGGACCTAACAGAAGCAGAAGACACTAAGAAGAGGTGGCAAGAATACACAGAAGAACTATATTTATATATCTTTTAAAAAAGATCTTAATGACCTAGATAACCACAACGGTGTGATCACTTACCTAGAGCCAAACATCCTGGAATGCGAAGTCAAGTGGGCCTTAGGAAGCATCACTATGAACAGAGCTAGTGGAGGTGATGGAATTCCAGCTGAGTTATTTAAAATCCTAAAAGAGGATGGTGTGAAAGCGCTGCACTCAATATATCAGCAAATTAGGAAAACAGCTGCTGCTGCTAAGTCATTTCAGTCATGTCTGACTCTGTGAGACCCCATAGATGGCAGCCCACCAGGATCCCCCGTCCCTGGGATTCTCCATGCAAGAACACTGGAGTGGGTTGCCATTTCCTTCTCTAATGCATGAAAGTGAAAAGTGAAAGTGAAGTCGTTCAGTCATGTCTGACTCTTCACCACCCCATTGACTGCAGCCCACCAGGCTCCTCTGTCCATGGGATTTTCCAGGCAAGAGTACTGGAGTGGGGTGCCATTGCCTTCCCCGGGAAAACTCAGCAGAGTTATTTACAATCCTAAAAGATGACGCTGTGAAAGTGCTGCACTCAATATGCCAGCAAATTTGGAAAACTCACAGGACTGGAAAAGGTCAGTTTTCATTCCAATCCCAAAGAAAGGCAATGCCAAAGAATGTTCAAACTACTGCACAATTGCACTCATCTAACACACTAGCAAAGTAATGCTCAAAATTCTCCAAACTAAGCTTCAACAGTATGTGAACAGAGAAATTCCAAATGTCCAAGCTGGATTGAGAAAAGGCAGAGGAACCAGAAATCAAATTGCCAACATCCATTGGATCATAGAAGCAAAAGAATTCCAGAAGAATATGTACTTCTGCTTCATTGACTATGCTAAAGCCTTTAACTGTATAGATCACACAAACCATGGAAAATTCTTAAAGAGATGGGAATACCAGACCACTTTATCTGCCTCCTGAGAAACCTATATGCAGGTCAAGAAGCAACAATTAGAACCAGCCATGGAACAACAGACTGGTTCAAAACTGGGAAAGGAGTACATCAAGGCTGTATACCGTCACCGTGCTTATTTAACTTACATGCAGAGTATGCCATGTGAAATGCTGGGCTGGATGAAGCACAAGCTGGAATCAAGACTGCTGGGAGAAATATCAGTAACCTCAGATATGCATATGACATCGCCCTTATGGCAGAAAGTGAAGAGGAATTAAAGAAGCTCTTGATGAAGGTGAAAGAGGAGAGTGAAAAAGTGGGCTTAAAACTCAACATTCAGAAAACTAAGATTATGGCATCCAGTCCAATCACTTCATGGCAAATAGATGGGGAAACAGTGGAAACAGTGACAGATTTTATTTTCTTGAGCTCCAAAATCACTGCAGTAGGCGACTGCAGCCATGACATTAAAAGATGCCTGCTCCTTGGGAGAAATCTATGACAAACCTACACGGCATACTAAAAAGCAGAGATATCACTTTGCCAACAAAGGCCCATAAAGTCAAACCTATGGTTTTTCCAGTAGCCATGTATGGATGTGAGAGTTGGATATAAAGAAAGCCCAGTGTTGAAGAATTGATGTTTTTGAAATATTGTGGTTTTGAAGAAGGCTTTCGAGAGTCCCTTGGACTGCAAGGAGATCATGCTGGTCAGTCCTAAAGGAAATCAATCCTGAATATTCATTGGAGAGACTGATGCTGAAGCTGAAGCTCCAATACTTTGTCCACCTGATGCAAAGAGCCAACTCATTAGAAAAGACCCTTCTGCTGAGACATACTGAAGGCAGGAGGAGAAAGGGATGACAGAGGATGAGATAGTTGGATGGCATCACTGACTCAATGGACATGAGTTTCAGCAAGCTCCAGGAGATGGTGAAGGACAGGGAAGGCTGGTGTGCTGCAGTCTATGGGGTTGCAAAGAGTTGGACATGACTGAGGGACTGAACAATAAGAACAAACCTCTGCCAGGTAAGCGAGGATAGTTTTCTTCATTTTTGCAGAGATGGCCAAGAAGTTGTTGACTGTTCCCCGGGCTAAAAGATGGTGTGCCCCTGAGATGGAAGCAGAGATTCTGGAGGAACCTTTAAGGAAGATGAAAAATAAGAGCCACAGGAAGGGAAGTAATGTCAATAGTTGGTTAAGACTGTGGGCTCTGGGAGTCAAGCTGCCTACGATGATCCTGCCACTGACTCTGTGACTTTGGTAAGCTCCTTAATCTCTCTGAGCCTCCCTCTCCACATATGTAAATTTACATTTGTCAAAGTGCTGTTGTGGATATTAAATAAGAGCTTGTATGAAAAGTGGATCCAAAGCAAAGAGCTGGGAACATAGTAAGGAATCAATACACTGCTATGTTAAGGTTGCACCTGTCCACAACTCAGTGGTGGGGTCCACCTGTTGAATGTTTAGAGAGATCCTACACCCCTCAGTTTATGATTTCTGGAATGAAACCTAAATTTGAATCCCAGACCTGCCACTTATGGCTATGTGCTACTTAACCACTTTGTGCTTCCGTTTCCTCACCTAAAAATGGCATATCAAAACTAGAAAGCAACCAAGATGTCCTTCAGCAGGCCAATGCATAAATAAACTGTGGCACATCCAACAATGAATTATTATTCAGTACTAGAAAGAAATAAGCTATCTAGCCATGAAAAGACATGAAGAAAACTTGAGTGAATATTGCTAAGTGGAAGAAAACATTACATAGTATATGATTCCAACTATGTGATATCCTAAAAAAAAACAAAAAAGCAATGGTTGCCAAGGGTCAGGCGGGAGGGACACATGAATAGGCAGAGCACAGGGGTTTCAATGCAGTAAGACTATTCTGTTTGAAACTATAATGGTAGATACATGTCACAATAAATTTGTCTAAACTTATGGATGTAAGGGGCTTCCCTGATGGTTCAGATGGTAAAGAATCACTGCAAATGCGAGAGACCTGGGTTCTATCCTTGGGTTGGGAAGATCTCCTGGACAAGGGCATGGCAACCCACTCCAGTATTCATGCCTGGAGAATTCCCATGGACAGAAAAGCCTGGTGGTCTACAGTCCATGGGGGTTGCAAAGAGTCAACTGAGAGACTAAGGAACACAGCATGGGATGTAAGACACCAAGAGTGAACCTTGACATAAACTATGGCCTTTGGGTGATTATGATGCATCAATGAAGGTTGACTGATGGTGACAAATGTACCAGGAGACAAATGTATCAGGATGCTGATAGCTGGGGAGATTGTGTGTGTTGAGGATGGTGGATAGATGGGAATCCTCTCTACTTTCCACTCAGTTCTTCTGTGAATCTGGAAAAGGTCAGTTTTCATTCCAATACCAAAGAAAGGCAATGCCAAAGAATGCTCAAACTACCACACAATTGCACTCATCTCACACGCTAGTAAAGTAATGCTCAAAATTCTCCAAGCCAGGCTTCAGCAATACGTGAATGATGAACTTCCAGATACTCAAGCTGGTTTTAGAAAAGGCAGAGGAACCAGAGATCAAATTGCCAACATCCGCTGGATCATGGAAAAAGCAAGAGAGTTCCAGAAAAACATCTATTTCTGCTTTATTCACTATGCCAGAGTCTTTGGCTGTGTGGATCACAATAAACTGTGGAACATTCTGAAAGAGATGAGAATACCAGACTACCTGACCTGCCTCTTGAGAAACCTGTATACAGGCCTGGAAGCAACAGTTAGAACTGGACATGGAACAACAGCCTCGTTCCAAATAGGAAAAGGAGTATGTCAAGGCTGTATATTGTCACCCTGCTTATTTAACTTCTGTGCAGAGTACATCATGAGAAACGTTGGGCTGGAAGAAGCACAAGCTGGAATTGTGGGAGAAGATCAGTATTGCTGGGAGAAATATCAGTAACCTCAGATATGCAGATGACACCACCCTTATGGCAGAAAGTGAAGAGGAACTAAAAAGCCTCTTGATGAAAGTGAATGAGGAGAGTGAAAAAGTTGCCTTAAAGCTCAACATTCAGAAAACGAAGATCATGGAATCTAGTCCCATCACTTCATGGGGAATAGATGGGGAAACAGTGGAAACAGTGTCAGACTTTATTTTTTGGGGCTCCAAAATCACTGCAGATGGTGACTGCAGCCATGAAATTAGAAGATGCTTACTCCTTGGAAGGAAAG
Organism: Madoqua kirkii; assembly: GCA_006408675.1. Classification (NCBI taxonomy): domain Eukaryota; kingdom Metazoa; phylum Chordata; class Mammalia; order Artiodactyla; family Bovidae; genus Madoqua; species Madoqua kirkii. The sequence goes on along the minus strand of SJYC01134046.1, from coordinate 18,044 downwards.
TTATGACCAACCTAAGTAGCATGTTCAAAAGCAGAGATATTACTTTGCCAACAAAGGTCCATCTAGTCAAGGCTATGGTTTTTCCAGTGGTCATGTATGGATGTGAGAGTTGGACTGTGAAGAAAGCTGAGTGCCAAAGAATTGATGCTTTTGAACTGTGGTATTGGAGAAGACTCTTGAGAGTCCCTTGGACTGCAAGGAGATTCAACCAGTCCATCGTAAAGGAGATCAGTCCCAGGTGTTCTTTGGAAGGACTGATGCTGAAGCTGAAACTCCAGTACTTTGGCCACCTCATGTGAAGAGTTGACTCATTGGAAAAGACCCTGATGCTGGGAGGGATTGGGGGCAAGAGGAGAAGGGGACGACCGAGGATGAGATGGCTGGATGGCATCACCGACTCTATGGCCATGAGTTTGAGTGAACTCTGAGAGCTGGTGATGGACAAGGAGGCCTGACATGCTGCGATTCATGGGGTCACAAAGAGTCAGACACGACTGAGCGACTGAACTGAACTGAAAACTACTCTAAAAAATAAAGTATTTTTTGAAAAAGGTTTGTGTCTATTATCTATTCCTATGATGACAGTTATATGTCATGTTCCACTCCAAAACTCAGTGGCTTCACACAATAAGCATTTAGTTTATGAATCTGCAGGTGGGCTATGTAGATAGGGCTGCTGTGGGCGCAGCTGGGCTCACTCACCTGTTGTGGCTGCTCCATGCTGGACTTGGCTGGGGTGACTCAGTTCTCCTCTGCAGGTCTCTCACCACCCAGCAGGCTGGCTGGGCATGTTTTCATGGTGAGAGAAGTGGTGCAAAAGTGCCAGCCAAAGCACACAGTATTTTTTAAACCTCTGCTCAAGCCCCTTGGGAGCCACAGCAAGCTACCTGATTGAACTGAGAACTGAGGGATGAAGACACAGGCCTCTTGATGTGAAGAGCTGCAGAGTCACGTGACAGTGGGGACAATAAGCGTGAGGAACTAGATCTACTAATGTGATCAGTTTACCCTCTGGGGACAATAGTGTGTCTTCCCCACGAACATCAGATGTGGTCAGATATGTGAGTCTAACAGAGGCCTGCCTGGCCCAGGAAGGGTCAGTTCCTCCTCACACAGGAATCTGAGGCTGCTTCCAGGACCAGTGGGATAGAGTGGAAGATGCTGAGAACTGCTAGAGACACAGCAGCAAGGGGTGACAAAGATGTATGCTTTACTCGGCAGAGCCCTCCCCTCAGGTACCCATCATGGCTCTTTCTCGAGTTTGGTCTTCAGCCCTGATGGGCACAATGTCACTGGCTGACAGACATTCACTCATCATTTGCAGCGTCTTGTTCATCTATATTCCTGTCAAATGAGAGAAGTCACTGAAAGACTTTCAAACCACTAGCTTCCTTATTACTACACAGACACAAGTCCCTGACAAATAAAAATGTGCCTTTTGCCTTCTGAGCAATAATGATGATGATGATATCAGTAATAATATCATAGCCCCCACCTACTAAGTAGGCAAAACTGAGTCTCATCTGATTGTCACATTAACTCACCAAAGTTAGTACTATTACTCAGCCCATTCTACAGATGAAGAAACTGAGGCTCAGAGAAGTCATTCAGCTAACAAGTGGCAGAGTTGGGACTTGAACTCAAGCCTCTACAACTCTAAGGCCAGTACTGTTAACTACTTCACTTTTTCTCCCTTAAAGCTCTTGTATTTATTCTGCCCAAGTCAGGCTACTTGACATTTGTGTTACTTTTTGCAAGCCTGCTTCAGCCATTACCCATGGGCCTCAAGTCACACACTGACAAGCAACAGCAGCTCTGAAGCTAGGGGGTCATAGTTGAAGGGAACTTTTTCAGGTCCATACAGGTAAGGGTCCCCCAACTGTAGGGCTTCCTCTGCTCACTCTCAGAGTTACACTTGAAACCTCACTCTTCCCTTGAAGGCCACTGCCTGCTGGTCATTCCTGGGGACAGCCTGAGGTCTTGGCCAAAGCCAAGGCATGGAGCTGGCCCTCCTCCCAGGGCCCTGACATCTTATGGCTCGAATCTAGGGGTTAGTGAGGAGCAGGACTCTGGGAGGGGAGGCAAGGCCCCGAATATCAGACCTGAGTTGGAGAAACTCGAGAAGGCCCCCAGAACAGCTGACTCTGGGCGCCACGTTTTGGAGGCGGCTGCCCCCTCCCCCACACTGGCTGTGCTGTGAGTCACGGGTTTTAGGCTGAGCACTCTGGGAGATTAACCAGCTTTGTGACCAGCTGCTGGAGGAGAATACTTGGCCGAAAGAAGCAGGATAAAGTTACCCTCTCAGAAGTTTATAGGAAGGCCCATAAATGCCCCCAACTGCTGTGGGGCCCATGATGTGGGGTGCTTCTGGATTCCCCCCCTTGCAGAGGCCCTCGGTGGCTGTACCCGTCCCCCTACTTCTCACCCACCCTAACCTGGAACCCACTGGGAATGCCTGCCACTTAGGGTTCCAAGAAGGGTCTTGGGCCATGGGCCTCCCTTCGCCGGATGGCACACATTAGGAACAGAGCCCGGACTGGAGTCAGTTGAGAAGGGCCTGGCTCCCTCCTGGCTCCGGCCTGGGGCAGAGGCTGGTGGGAAATGTCTGGAACAGGATGGTGGGCCGCTGGCACCCAGGGCGAAATGAACAGGAAGGACCACATTGCATCATGGCTCCAGAATGCATCGTGCTGAGGGTTTGAGAGGATGAAAGGGAACCCTGGGACAGGGAGCAGGAGGCCTGGGTTCAGCCCAGCTTTGCTGCTGACCCTCTGTCCTCATTCACTAAAAGGAGAGCTGGAAGAGTTGTTTTCAAACTATGCTTGGTGGAGTCCTGGGCCATTCAGAAGTGCCTCGGGCTACCACAAAGGCTGAATGAGCATTTCAGCCCAGTAGGATTCTCCAATTATCTTAGTGACCCCATCTCACATATTCATATTTATCGAAATAACCTCATTTCCTCCCCCCACCAATTGACTATCCATTCAGTCAACAATTATTTATTGAGGGCCTAGCCTGTGCCAGGCTCAGCTGTAGCTGATAGAGAAAAACAGTGTTCCTTATAAAAAATAACTATACATTGGAAATGGTAAAATTAACTTGTAACAACAAAATGGCATGCCCACATCTGCTTTATGGATCTGAAGATAGGATTCTGTTTCTAAAGAAGTTTGGCTTGGTTTATCTCCTGGGTGACTTCTGGTCCACTTGACACCATTCCAAAAGCCTAAGTTGCCAGTTACTCAGGGAAGACCCAGAAAAGGGTGAGAAAGAGGCATCTTGGTCCTAGGGTGTGTGTGGGGGGCTTTCCCACACAGTGGAGGAGGCTCTGTCTGCCTTCTGCCCTGGGACCTGAAGGGTATGTGGGCCAGGGGACTGTGCTGGTTGTAGCCCCTACTTGGATCCAAAGATAGGGTATCCACACTACTTTATCCAAAACAAACAACAAAGTCCTATTGTATAGCACAGGAAACTATATTCAATAGCATATAATAACTTATGGGCTTCTCAGGTGGCTCCAGTGGTGAAAAAAATTCATCTGCCAGTGCAGGAGATGCAAGAGACGCAGGTTCGATCCCTGGGTCAAGAAGATCCCTAGAGGAGGACATGGCAAACCACAACAGCATTCCTGCCTAGAGAAGCCCATGGACAGAAGAGCCTGGCGGGCACAGCCCATGTGGCTGCAGAAAGTTGGACGTGACTGAGCAACTAAGCAGCTGTAATCCTAGTAGAAAAGAATCTGGAAAAGATTTAAGATGTTGTGTTGGTTACCAGTGTAAAGTGACTTCTAGGCTAGTGGGAGACAATACCACATATACTGCTTACTGTATGACAAGAATTACTTCTGAGTTAACTCCACTCCTAACACTAGTAGATGGTTATCTCTTCCATTTTATAGATGAGGAAACAGGGATGGAGGATTAGTGTCCCAAGGTCACAGAGCAGGTAAGATAGAGCTGGGACATGAAGGCTACCACTTGCCATGCTGGTAACCCATTCCAGTACTCTTGCCTGGAAAATCCCATGGACAGAGGAGCCTGGTAGGCTGCAGTCCATGGGGTCACAGAGAGTTGGACACAACTGAGTGACTTCACTCACTTGCCATGCTAACAGCCAAGGTAACACCATCCCATTAGCATTTGTTATGCCTCCACTGGGGCAGTTGAGAGGGAGCCTTGCCCGTACCCACAGCTCCCACCTAATATGGGAGGCAGAGGTCTGCCGAAGTCACCATTCATGAGGAGGAGAGCAGCACCCAAGGGTCAGCACAGGGGTCAAGGGCATAGACAGATCTGAGTAGGAATCCTCGCTCTGCCTCTGGCTAGTGTGGTGACCTTGGACAAGGCATCTGACCTCTCTGAATCCTGACTGTGTCATCGGAAAGTTGGGGATAGTAACACCCACATCTGGGGATTGCTTTAGGATTAAATAGTGTCCCTACAGCGTCAAGCTCTGTGTAAGGCAGACGATAAGCACACAGAAAAGGCCGCCAGTGGTAAAGAATCTGCCTGCCAAGTCAAGAGATGTAAGAGACACTGGTTCGATCCCTGGTTTGGGAAGATCCCCTGGAGGAGGGCCTGGAAACTCACTCCAGTATTCTTGCCTGAGGAATCTCATGGACAGAGGAGCCTGGCAGGCGTCATGGGCTCGCCAAGAGTTGGACATGACTGAAGCAACTTAGCATGCAAGGAGGGGGCAGGGAGAAAGAGGAAGAGGAAGATTTGGGAACTTGTTTCTCTATGAGTCTTGTTCTTGGCTAGAGGCTGGTCCACTGCACCCAGCCCTGCTCTCCAGCCTCAAGTCTGTCCAGGCACCTGCTGTGGGGCCTGGCTTCTGCAGACAGGACCGGGGAAGGGCCAGGGTGAGGCCAGAGGGCGGGTGAGGACAGCTCAGCCCAGCTCCTCACTGCTGGGAGCCTAGGGCTGCTCCAGCAGCTTGGAGCCTCCCTGGAAGGATAGAGGACACGAGTGTATGTGGAGGAGTGAGCCAGACTCTCCTGCTGTTAGAAATGAAGTCCCCAGCAGCCTCTGCTAGTTGTTTGTGGGTAGGGGCAGGGTCCATGTCTCTGCCTGCCCAGTGTCTCTGCTCAGAGAGCATTCTCTCTTATCATGTGTCTAGACCTGCCTCTGTTCTCAGGGAGCTCCTGTCTCCAGGAGATGCAGATAACACTGGAGTGGCCTAAGCCAGGTGTGATCGAAGGTTCTTCAAGGAGAGAAAAGAGTAGGCTGGGCTGGTGTACAAGAAGGGCTTCCTGGTGGAGGTGGCTCCTGAGTTCTAGGAAAGGGAGGGACCACCTTCTAGGCAGAAAATAAAGAAGGTGAAGTCGCTCTGTCGTGTCCAACTTTTTGCAACTCTGTGGACTGTAGCCTACCAGACTCCTCTGTCCATGGAATTCTCCAGGCAAGAATACTGGAGTGGATTGCCATTTCCTTCTCCAAGGGAATCTTCCTGACCCAGGGATGGAACCCGGCTCTCTTGCATTGCAGGCAGATGCTTTACCGTCTGAGCTGCCAGGGAAGCCTAGGGAATTGCAGGTGCAAGGGCTCAGAGGCTTATCTGTGACATTAGATAAGAATTTTCAATTCTGACTTTGCCAAGATCTGGTTATTTCGGCCATGTGAAAGCAAGTCTGGGGGCCTTGAGCTAAGGCACTGGGTTCCAGATGGGCGGGAGGGGGCAGGTCTGAATTTAGAGAGCCCCACTCAGCACCAGGCAGATACATGGCTGAGATACTGCTGTGCGGAAACAGACAGCTTGAGGGAGGAGACTGCTGCAAAGGCTTCGTCTGCACGGGGTACGTGGGCCCCGGCCCAGGGAAGGTGGACGTTCTTCCTGATGCTAAAGACACAGAGACATTTCTGTAGAGTCTGTGGGTCTCTGGACAGTGGCACACGGTCAGCACAGGGTGATAATAGAAACTGTCATGTCTGAGAGACACACCCAGTCAGAGCCCCTGGGAATCGGACCCGTGGGACACCATCACAAGGTGACGGCTGTCCCAGTGGCACACAGTCACGTGGCCCCTGCGTGCCCCTCAAAGTCCCCAGACACATTCAAGCCACTGCCCCATGGCAGCTCACTGCTGAGACCCTCTCAGGCCTGTGCAACCTCCTGCCATCAGCGACAGCCGCAGGGCCCCCGTGGCACACGTGCGCACGCCTCCCGCGGCCGCACACCCCCGCGCACACGCCCTGCTCGGCGGGAGGGAGCCAGTTGTCGGGGGGGCCGCGCGGTCACACAGCATTAGCCCTGCGGCCGCCCCGCCAGGTGCGGCCACTGCCCCTAATCCCTGGCCCTGGCCCGCTAAGCCGGGCCTGAGCGACGCCACAGCTGGGGGCGCCCGGCCACGCGCCGCCCATCACCGCAGCCCCAGCCCACCGCGGGGGCCTTCCCCACCCTCCACCCGGCTCCCACCTCCCCAGTCCCGGGCAACCCCCTTGCTCCCTCCGCAGCCACTGACCTTGGGCTCCCACCCCATCTAGCTCTTAGCGCCCCACTGCCCCGCCCCCAGCTCCTCCCACTACAGCCTCCATCTGGGTCCTCGGCTGGCTAGAGCTCCCCGCACCTCCAGTCTCTCCACTGCAAGATCGGCGGTGCCCAACTCTGCCCCAGAGCCACTCACTGCCAGCTCCGTGCCCACTCCTCCACCGCATTTGACTTGGGCTCCACCCTCCTCACGCCTCACCCCTCTCATTTACCTGCCCTGCCCCTTCTTCTGCTGGCCAGAGCTGGGGTCCCCCTCTCCTACTAGCATTTGTAAAGTTCCAGTATCCCTTCTTCTCCCACCACACATATTTCCAGCCTCCAACTGTTCATCCTGTTCCCAGGCAGAAATCATCTCCCCCCAGGGAAGCTGAACTTCAGTTCTAGATTTCTGACTCTTGCTGGACCTTGATGGATCCCAGGACCTTCAGAGGTATTCTGTGGCCTCTTTGAATCTCAGATTTCCTTGTCTGAAAAATAAAGAACTGTGATTGAGATGACCTCTGAGAAGCTTTTGTCTTTTCCAATCCCATAACGTTAGCAAGGTCATGTACTTCCTGTCACCTGAATGTTGAAGGCAGATGAATGTGGAAGGGCACCCACTGGCCATGTGTCCCCACCCCATCTCATCCCGTTATTTAGTTTTCACTGTCTGAGTCTCCAAGGCAACTTTTAGCCTCTGGTATGGAGATGAATCGGAAAAGGCAATGGCACCCCACTCCAGTACGCTTGCCTGGAAAATCCCATGGACAGAGGAGCCTGGTAGGCTATAGTCCATGGGGTCGCTAAGAGTCAGACACAACTGAGTGACTTCACTTTCACTTTTCACTTTAATGCATTGGAGAAGGAAATGGTAACCCACTCCAGTGTTCTTGCCTGGAGAATCCCAGGGTTTGGGGGAGCCTGGTGGGCTGCTGTCTATGGGGTTGCACAGAGTCGGACACGACTGAAGTGACTTAGCAGCAGCAGCAGCAGCAGCAGCATGGGGATGAGTGGACTTCCCAGGTGGCTCAGTGGTAAAGAATCTGCCTGCTACGAGACACAGGAGTTGCAGGTTCAATCCCTGGGTGGGAATGATCCCCTTGAAGAGGAAATGACAACCCACTCCAGTATTCTTGCCTGGGAAATCCCATGGACAGAGGAGCCTGGCAGGCTACAGTCCATGGAGTCACAAAAGAGTCAGACACAACTGAGCGACTGAGATGCATGAATGCATGGGGGATGAGTAAGAGAGAACAAGGTGGAATCTGGGTGCTTAGGGCTTGGCCAAGGCTTGGGACTGGCTGTGGGCAAGGGGTCTCTGCCACCTTGGGATGTCCCCCGGGAGGGTGCATATCTGGGACTGGCCTGGCGGGGGTCCTGGCCTCAGGCACTGTCAGCATTGGTGCTGATGGACAGCCCTGGCAGGTGGGAGCCGGCCACTCACCCCCAACAGCCCTGCCCACCTGTCGCCCTCCTGCTCGGGTGACTGGCTGCCTGACCCACTGACCAACTTCCTGCTGCTTCGCTGTACCCTAGGCACTGTATGATCAGGGCTGCTGTGCCCTGCCCCCTTCCTTTCAGATTTTTCCCAACAACCTGCTGGTTCAGAGCATGAGGAGCCTGGCAGGCTACAGTCCATGGAGTCACAAAAGAGTCAGACACAACTGAGCGACTGAGATGCATGAATGCATGGGGGATGAGTAAGAGAGAACAAGGTGGAATCTGGGTGCTTAGGGCTTGGCCAAGGCTTGGGACTGGCTGTGGGCAGGGGGTCTCTGCCACCTTGGGATGTCCCCCGGGAGGGTGCATATCTGGGACTGGCCTGGCGGGGGTCCTGGCCTCAGGCACTGTCAGCATTGGTGCTGATGGACAGCCCTGGCAGGTGGGAGCCGGCACTCACCCCCAACAGCCCTGCCCACCTGTCGCCCTCCTGCTCGGGTGACTGGCTGCCTGACCCACTGACCAACTTCCTGCTGCTTCGCTGTACCCTAGGCACTGTATGATCAGGGCTGCTGTGCCCTGCCCCCTTCCTTTCAGATTTTTCCCAACAACCTGCTGGTTCAGAGCACACAGGCACACAAATATCAGGTTAATATTATGCAGATTCACACAACACAGACAGACACATACAGGGATTGCAGGCATGCATGCCCATGTCTGAGCCTGCTTCATTCTCATACAAGCTGAGCCAAGATGCTTCTTCCCAGGTATGACAACATGGGCATTGCCTTCTCTGTGGCCACAGGGCCCCGTGATAAAGGTGAAGGCGGGCAGTCTGGGTTGCCAGCCCCGACTCTGTGACATCCTAACTGGGTGACTTTGTCAAGTAACTTAATTTCCCTGGACCTCAGATTCTCCATCAATATAACTGATAATAAATAAATATAAATCGTATAGGATTGTTTTGAGAATCAAATGAAACAGTCCATGGAAAGTACTCAGAATGGTTCCTAGCATTAACACAATAGAAATCCATAATACATGCTAACTGTTAATATTATTAACCAGTGGGGGCTGACAGGTTTCTGGGATATTATTCTCAGTGATAATTTTCCTTTAATTGGTCATTTCTGGTCGTAACTGTTTAAATGGTTATAAATATCCCTAAAAGTACTTTTATTCCACTTTCCACATTAGGACATGTCAACTGGCAGATGAAGTCAGGATATGCCGTTTCCACAGCCTTCTCTGGATCCTGGTCAGGTATGACTGCTCATGCTTTGCTGTTTAAAAACTAAGAAACTGCACAAGGCTAGACCTGAGTTGTTTAGGGGATGCTGGGCTGGAGCCTGGGACTCACCATCTTCTCTTCAGAATCCAGGCTAGACTCTCTCCCCGGGTCAGGACCCCCAATCCATATATCTATGGATCCTCCTCCTTCTTTATGAAAATCAGGACAATGTCTGCTCCATCTCGTATAATCCCTTCCATCCCCTAGATCTTCCTAAGGACCACCCATAGCACCTCAGCAACCTTACTTCACATGCTCTTGGGCCCTGAGATTGGGCCTAAAGATAAGACTGCACTTGGCAGAGTGTTGAGTTCTAGAACAATCTTCTTCAGCATCTCCTTCTTCAGTCTGCTCCAACCAAACCAAGTCTGCTCTTGGCAACCTTTGAGCAATGAATGAGCGAGGCTCATGATCCCAGTGGAGGCAACAGATGCAGGATAAAGTCGGGGAGTTCTACTTTCCCACCACTCTCACCCCCACAGGAAGTCTTCTTTATTCTGCTTCTAAACAAAGCTCAAGAAATCCTGTTTTCTACCTTGAGCATTTTCCCAACTCTCACGCCACATGAGTCCTCTCTCCTCCTGACTGCCTCCTCTCGAGCCCTGTCTTTGTTTTATCCTCAGGTCGTGTCTTGCCTCTGATTTGGGGTATATTCTTCATTTATATTCTTTCTCATAACTATTGTAAAGTACTGTCACTTCTAGTATAAAGTTTCCTGTATTAGTTATCTATTGTTGCACTACAAAATACAGTCAAATTTACCAGCTAAAAACAATAAACTTTTATTATCCTGCTGTTTCTGTGGGTCAGGAGTCCAGCAACAACTTAGCCCAGGGTTTCTTGTAGGCTGTAACTAAGGTGCTGGCTGGGGCTAACGTTATCTTGCGGCAAGACTAGGAGCAGATCCATGTCCAGCTCACTCATGTGGTTGTTGGCAGGCCTCAGTTCTGTGCTGGCTGTTGGCTGGAGATGTCAGATCCTTGCCACGAGGGACTCTCCATGGGGCAAGTTGCAACATGGCAGCTGGCTTCTCTCAGAGCGAGTGATCGGAGAGAGGAAAGAGACAGAGAATGCACCCAAAACAAAGATGTGTCTTTTGATATTGCTGCTGCCAGTGCCTCTGACCTCACAGCAGGCCACTGTCAACCCACGCCTGCACAGGAGACTCCCAAACACTCACAGGTGTGGAAGGATTATTGCCTCCCTTTTTTTTTCTTATCTGGGCCAAATCACTTCCGAACTACCAGTTGGTCTTAATGAGAGTGCTTCTCAACTCCAGGTCTCAAATGCTTGCGGTGGGTCATGGCTACTACACTGGACAGCACAGCCGTGGCCTGACCTGGATACCCGGGGGCCATAGAGGGAGCAACACTGGGCTGGATAATGCTGTGAAGACCACTTAGCAGATTCTGGTGCCCCCAGACAAAATAGGCAGACAGACACCTGGGCTCAAATCCCGACTCCCTCCCAGAAGATGCATCTTTTTATAACCTGATCTTGGAAGTAACTTCCACTACTTCCACTGATATTCATATTCAAAGGGGAGGGGTTACATTAAACCAGGAGGCAGAGATCACCTATCACACTTCTCAGTGTGGTTGTCCCTGAATTAGCCCACCTATCACTGTGCTCTCAGTAGATGTTTGTTGAAAGAACCAGTGCAGTCACCAGAAGACACTTGGCAGAGGCCCTGTTATCTAGATTGTTCTCCTTGGATATGACCTTTCCCCCCGAACCACCCCCAGTTTTCTTCTTGGGAGTCATTTGAAATTAAACTGAAAAATAATGTTACCTTTGAATAACATATCTGCTCCTGGGAGCTTGTCTGCTCTCCCACTTTCTATAATTTGCCTTTCCAAAACTGGGCACATGCTTGGCGTTATCTTCTGCAAATAATCTCTGTGGTTATCACAAGTTCTAAGGTAACGTGGTTACTTTCTTTCAGGGTTCCTATCTCTTCTCTCCATGTGCCCCTAGAATGCATACCCTCCCCTTCAAGTGATCAGCACTTGAAGCTTTCCCCTGTGTTTATGGTTCTGTCTTCTCAGCTGAACAGAGACCTACTGTAGGGGAGGGACAGTTCAGCGAATACTTGCTGAGTATTCATGGAGTGCGTATCCTGTGCTGGGGCTGGGCTAGGGACCAGGAAGACAAGAGGGTCATCCATGGAACTCCCAGCATCAAAATGGAACAGGTGCTCAGGAATGCTTGCTCCTCTGGAGATCAAACTGTCAGCAAGTCCACCTCAAATATTTATCAAGTGCTGTTGTGACAGAATTTCCAGGAATGGCTCCCAAGATGCCACACTTTAATCCCTAGAATCTGAGGATGTGATGAGATACAATACACTCCCCTGATTGTGTTATGCTATGTGTTATACAGCTGACCTTAAAAAGGGGTGATTATCTGAGGGGGCATAACCTACTCACATAAGTCATTACCAGCAAGGAACTCTCACACCCTGGTGGCAGAAAGGGAAGTCAGAGAGATCTGAAGCATAAGAAGGACTCAGAGCTCTGATTTGTTAGCTTGGAGGTAGAGAGCCATGTGAGAAGGAATGCAGGTGGCGTTCAGGTGCTGAGAGACAGCAGGCAACAGGGACCCCAGCTCTGTAATCACAAGGACTGGACTCTGCCAACAAGCAAGTATGTTTGGAAGCAGATTCTTAGAATACACCTCATGCCACCCTCCACACCTTCATTTCAGACTTGTAAGTCCTTGAGATTAGAGCCCAGCCAAGTCTGTCCAGACATCTGATCTATAGAACTATGAACTATTTAATGAATATTTTCAAGTGTATAATTCGATGCTTTTTAGTATATTCACAAAGTGTGCAACCATCATCACTATATAATTCCAGAACATTTTACTCACCTCCCCCAAATGAAGCCTGTTAAGTAGTCATTCCCTGATCCTCACTTCCTCCAGCCCCTGGCAAACACTAATCCATTTTCTGTATATATGCATTTGCCTATTCTGAACATTTCATATAAATAGGATCATGTAATATGCAGCCTTTTGCATCTGGCTCCTTTTGCTTAGCATAATGTTTCCAAGATTCAAACAAATTGTAGTATGTATCAGTATTTCACTCCTTTTTCTGGATGAATAACAATCCCTTGTATAGATATAGCACATTATGTTTATCCCTTCAACAGTTGATAGGTATTTGGGTTGTTTCTACTTTTTGGTTATTATGAAGAAAGCACTCTGAGCATTCGTGAACAGGTCTTTATGTGGACTCACATTTACAATTCTCTTAGGCATATACCTAGGAGGAGAATTGCTGAGTCACATAATAACCCTATGTTTAACTTTTTGAGGAACTGCCAGACTGCTTCCCAAAGTAACTGCACACTTTTACACTCCCACCAGTTGTATATGAGGATTCCAAATTCTCCATCCCCATGAGCCACTGTTATTTCTCTCTCTCTCTTTTTTTATTAAAACCATCCTAGCAAGGATGAGGAGAAGGCAATGGCACCCCACTCCAGTACTCTTGCCTGGAAACTCCCATGGATGGAGGAGCCTGCTAGGCTGCAGTCCATGCTAAGGGTTGGACACGACTTCCCTTTCACTTTTCACTTTCATGCATTGGAGAAGGAAATGGCAACCCACTCCAGTGTTCTTGCCTGATCCCAGGGACGGTGGAGCCTGGTGGGCTGCCATCTACGGGGTCGCACAGAGTCGGACACGACTGAAGCGACTTAGCAGCAGCAGCAGCAGCAAGGATGAAGTATTGCTTCTTTGTGGCTTTAGCTTGCATTTCCCTAATGACAGTTGATATTGAGTAGATATGGTTTAAATCCACTAAGTTTGGGGTGACTTGTTCTACAGCAATAAAAATCTAATAAAGGTGCTTTCTCAAACTCAGATGGCAAAAATGGAAATGGGAAAAAAGTTGACAACAAAAGAAGCCATTTGAGTTGCGTGGCAAAGAAGCCAATAAATGGCATTGTCATGAGGTAGGTCTGGAACCACCCTGGGTGGGAGGGCAGACATCTAATGTTAAGAGGCAGGACTAAATCAAGAGCTAGGACAGTTATCCTGTTATAACAGGCCAGCATACATGGAATAAACAGGGGAATATTGTGAGTAAGCTGCTTCTAGTTTTTGCCCTTTTCTGGTGAATCAGTCATAAATATAGCTGTGCTGAAGGCACCTCAGAATCTGCAGCATGTTTGACTTTTAGCCATTAAGTCGGACATCCAGATGGATGGAGACCTCATCTGCTTAAATAGGTCTCTGGGTCAGCCCTGGGACATGCTTCAATATGCCAAACTCCATTTCTATAACGTGGCCGGTGAGCTTTAGGTGACTTTCTTCTCCCCTTCGCCACCTTGATTCATTCATGAATGGGCTAGGTTTTGTTCTAGGCACCTGGGATACAACAGTGAACAAAATACAGGTCTTGTGTCACTACCTTTTAGCTGGGAGAGACGGCAACAAGCATAAAGATAGTAAATAGTGAGTTATATACTTTATGTGTATTTGTGTTATATATTAGAAACAGAAGAAAAGTAGATTGTGGTATGGGAGATCAGGCTGCTGGAAGAGGGAAACTGATTGCAGTTGAAGGATAATCAGGGCAGACCTTGGCTTGTTGAAAAGGTGGAATTTGAGCAAAGACCTAAAGGAGTCTTTGGAAGGAGGAGTTAGGAAGGCAGATACCTGATGGGAGAATATTCCAGGTAGTGGAAAAATTACCAAGGTGGTTCTAAGGCAGAAGCATGTCTACCAAGTTTGAGAAATAACAAGGTGGTCAGTATACCTGGGGCAGAGAAAGAGGAAGAGGAGCAGGAGATGAAGGCCAAGTGTGGATGAAACAAGACCACGTAGAGCTTTGCAGGCATTGCCAGAACATCGGATTTTAGTTTGAAAGAAATGTGGAGCCTTGAAGAGTTTTGAGCAGGAAAATTGTGAAGAACTAACTTGCATTTTCAAAAGGATTCTCCTAGCTGTTGTGCTTAGAATAGGTCGGGTGCAGAGATAGGGTGCTGGCCAGGGTGAGGAGGTTAGGAACCTTGCACAAGACCTCTTCTGCAGTGAGAGATGGCTACAGCTTGGTCCGGAGTGGGAGTGGTGGAGAGAGTGAGAAGTAGTCAGCTTTTAGATACAGTTTTTGAAAGGAGAGCCAATAGGATCTCATGACAGACTGGATGTTGGAATGGAGAGGAGAGACAAAGAGAAGATTCAAAGGTAGTGTTTTACCTGAGCAACATGATAGATGGAGTTGCCGCAAGCTCAGATGGAAAAGGTTATATGTAGAGCAAGCTTCATAGAGCAGATCAGGAGTTCAATTTTGGATGAGTTAAGGTTGAGAGCTTTATTGTATATCCAAGTGATAATATCAAGCAGGCTAATGTAAGTTCAGAGTTTAGTTGAGAAATCTCAGCTGAAGATAGAAATTGAATAGCCATCAACATACATGGTATTTAAAGCAGGGCTGAAACACAAACACTGATGCTTTTGACACACAGGATTATTTGTTCTTCTCTCTGAACAGATCCATTTTCTTTGTGCACATGAAATGTTTCCATCTGGTTTCTGGGGGCTGAGTCCTCATCCCACTATGTCTCCATGAAGTCTAAAAGATGATATTGACTTTGCTGACTTAAAATCTCAAGCTCATAGGGTTCACCGCCCAACTCTGATCTCTACATCCAAAGCCACTGCAATATTTGCCAGCCCTTCCTCCCAGGGTGCATCTCTGAAAAGCGGGTAGCTCTTCTTTCTAGGTCAGACCAGTAGGTGCCACACCAGTTTTATCTGGCCATCTTTCTCCCTCTTCCTCCAGTTTCAGTTTTTAGTAGATCAGTGTCAGGCCAGGAAGCTCTGGGTGTGAACTTCAATACATCATATGTGTAGAAAGTCTTAGATGGTGATTTTAAGTCAGAGAATGATAGAATTCTAAGGTTGGCCCTATAGATCATGCTCTTAGGGGCAGGAGGTTAGCACAGCTCCTTCCACCACAGCCCCTCAACACAGGGATTTGGGGTGGGTCCTAGAGTGAGGTGTTCCCTATTCTTGTCAGTTGACTATTCTTTGTCATTTAAGGGATGGAGACATGACAGTTAGGGGTGTGGCATGTAAAAGAGATGGAGTTAGGCAGGCAGGGCATGACAAAGAAGCTAACGTGCAGGCTCCATGCCCTGCCACTTTGATGTATGGATTTGGGGCCTCACACAGGTGACAGGGAGGGCAGTTGAGCTAGAACACCTCTAGGAGTCCAGCCTGGTTCTTTTGCATAGTCCCCACACCCCTTCCATCCTCTGGGTTCCTGCTTCCCTCTTCCCTTAGGCCTGGTTCTTCTTGCCACCTCCTCCCTCACCCCAGGCAGAGAGGGGGCCAGTTCAGGGCCCTATGACTCAGGCACAGGGTGGGGGAGGATGTTTTGGATGCCGCTCTGCTGACGCTGGTGCCCTCTGTTCTTACATCCTCCTTAATTTACTGCCTGAGGAGGGGGCCAGGGCTCTAGAGAGGGGATTAGATGGTCCACACTGATCTGAGGCAACAGCTGCTGGGCTGGCGGCCGAGGAGCGAGGAGTGAGCAGGAGGCGGGGGAGGCTCATGCCTCCGATAGGGCCGGAAGGGAACTAAGCGGGTATCTGGATGGGGCCCCTAGGTGAGGCTGGCTCTGGAAGAAGCTGCTGTTGGCCTGAGGGGTAGGGTTAGAAGGTCTGCTTGACCAGTAAAATCAAATCTAGGTGTCACACAGGAAGGCCAAGGGGGGCCATCTGGTCAACCATCTTGCCAGTTTTCTAAAGAAAATTAGGAAGTGCTTTCTTTAGCGTCCTGCAACCCAGGGAGGGGAAGATTGCTCCGGGGCCTAAAAGCCCATCTTATCAAGCCCTAAGATGCCACATAATTGTGTGAGAAGCTCCCTAACGTCAAGAATGCCCCACATCAGCTGGAACAATTCCTTACAGAGAAATCTCTTTTCCCTCGCTTACAGTCCACTCACTTGTTTCTTACAAAGCAGAATGCAAACAGTTAGCAGCATTCCCATTTGACAGAGGGGTAAACTGAGACCCACAGAAGTTCAGTGCCTTGTTCCAGGTCACACTTGTGGTCCGTGGTGTGGCTGTGATTAGAGCCCAGTGCTCTTAGCTAAATCAGTCTGCATTTTGAATACCTGGGCAGGTGTGTTGACATTTTGCACTGAGGACTGGCCTCTTTTCTTCCTTCTAATCCATAATTCCAGGTAATAGTCTTGTCTAAAGGAAAATGGCCCAGGCATGGAAGCCATAAACCTAGAATCTTTGAATCAGTTAATGTCCCCTTTTGGTGACTTGGTTTTCCCATCAATATAATGGACAATATCCTGAATAGTCCTATGACTGTCTTTAAAAGCCTAATGGAGTATTTGTCTTATTCAGCCAAAGGACAGGAAGGGCTTTGGGGACCATTAAAAAAGTAAGGATTTGAGCTCTGGAGTTAAAATATCTGGGATCAAATACAATCTCTGCCACTTACCATTATTTTTAATGAGTTTTCCCTCTCTTTGGATTCAATTATTTCATCTTCTGCAGTCAAGTGATAACAACACCTACCACAAATGGCTATTATGAGGATTAAAAAAAGTCATTCTAAAAGCAAAGCATTATTTTTGGTGCCTAGTAAATGTTAAATTAATTACAGAAAGAGCAATAGCTATAGTAGTTGTTGGGTGTGACTTATTGCTTGCTTACAAGTAGCCACTGAGATTGGGCCAAGAGATCCTGGGCTAGTGGCTCACTTAGGGTAGTGGTTCTCAACCTTGGCTGACCTATCAGGATCACTGTTTTGGAGATGAATGCTTACAGATTTCCTAGATGAACTTGAGGATCACCCGAGATTGGTGATCACTATCCAGGGGGCCTTCTTTGATGGTTGGATAATTGACATATCAGTTGTTTGTAAGTAAACAGGTGCTTAGTCATTTAATAGTTTAAACACTTTCCCTGATTGGCACTTCTACTCCTAATTAACTCCTAACAAGTCCTTCCTTCCCTGGGTCATGAGCAGGAATTCCCCATTGGGGTTCCCAATTAATGAGGTTTACCCAGCTTGGGGGCCTCTGGAAAGCAGGCAGGACTAATTATGCTCTTGTCCCCCAACCCCCTGGCCAAATCCTCTCCCTGTCCTTCATCAATCTTGTCCTGGCCTCCAGCTGGCTTGCATTAGCTCTGGTTTTCCAGCCCCCATGGCTGCGGCTGTAGCTGAGAGATTGAGCCAGTCCAGGCTGGATGGATCTGTCACCCGATCCTGGGTCTGTGCTGCAGCCAGTCTTGGAATCTGGGGCAACGTGATCCTGCCCTGCGGGAGCCCCTAGCCAAACCAGGGACGCCATGGCGGAGCTCAGGAAATCCCAGCTATCTAGGGACCTCTGCCTAGGCCCCCAAGGATCATATCCACTTATTCTCAGAAGACCTCTTGTCTAAGTGCCTTAACCTTAAAGGACAGGAACTGGGGCCCAGAATGCGAGTCACCTGCCAAGGTCACACAACCTGTCCATGGAAGAGCTTACCTAGAGCTCTGATCTCTTTGGTTACAGTCCAGGCTCTTTCCCTGGCTCCTCCTGAAGAAGTGTTTCTGCAGACCACTGTTTGGGTAATGGGGTCTGATATGGGGTCTCCCATCCAACCCCAGACACCAGGCAGAGGAGATCAGGGGAGGGAAGTTTTGAACCAAAGCACATGATCCTTTTAACCCAGATTAAAGAAGTCCAATTTCAGGTCATTGGAATTTGGAAATTTAGGGAGTAGCAGGAATAAAAATATGGAAATAATTGAAATAAGAGCAATATATTTTAAAAATGTATTTTATAGATGTAACACTTTTCAGCACAATTGAGGAACACAGATGG
>SJYC01134045.1:0-41377 GCA_006408675.1 Madoqua kirkii | reverse complement strand
ACTCCTAATTACTCCTAACAAGTCCTTCCTTCCCTGGGTCATGAGCAGGAATTCCCCATTGGGGTTCCCAATTAATGAGGTTTACCCAGCTTGGGGGCCTCTGGAAAGCAGGCAGGACTAATTATGCTCTTGTCCCCCAACCCCCTGGCCAAATCCTCTCCCTGTCCTTCATCAATCTTGTCCTGGCCTCCAGCTGGCTTGCATTAGCTCTGGTTTTCCAGCCCCCATGGCTGCGGCTGTAGCTGAGAGATTGAGCCAGTCCAGGCTGGATGGATCTGTCACCCGATCCTGGGTCTGTGCTGCAGCCAGTCTTGGAATCTGGGGCAACGTGATCCTGCCCTGCGGGAGCCCCTAGCCAAACCAGGGACGCCATGGCGGAGCTCAGGAAATCCCAGCTATCTAGGGACCTCTGCCTAGGCCCCCAAGGATCATATCCACTTATTCTCAGAGCACCTCTTGTCTAAGTGCCTTAACCTTAAAGGACAGGAACTGGGGCCCAGAATGCGAGTCACCTGCCAAGGTCACACAACCTGTCCATGGAAGAGCTTACCTAGAGCTCTGATCTCTTTGGTTACAGTCCAGGCTCTTTCCCTGGCTCCTCCTGAAGAAGTGTTTCTGCAGACCACTGTTTGGGTAATGGGGTCTGATATGGGGTCTCCCATCCAACCCCAGACACCAGGCAGAGGAGATCAGGGGAGGGAAGTTTTGAACCAAAGCACATGATCCTTTTAACCCAGATTAAAGAAGTCCAATTTCAGGTCATTGGAATTTGGAAATTTAGGGAGTAGCAGGAATAAAAATATGGAAATAATTGAAATAAGAGCAATATATTTTAAAAATGTATTTTATAGATGTAACACTTTTCAGCACAATTGAGGAACACAGATGGATGGATCTGACACATAGGAACACTCATCTCTGGAATCTGAGTTTGCTTATTATCATGTTCACCCAAAGTTTATTACTTCATCCCAAAGTATGGACACCTAGACCATGAAACAGAAAATTTTATAGAGAAAAGTTTGAAGTTTTTCTTTAGTTCTCAGTTCAGTTCAGTCGTTCAGTCATGTTCGACTCTTTGTGACCCCATGAATCGCAGCACTCCAGGCCTCTCTGTCCATCACCAACTCCAGGAGTTCACTCAGACTCACATCCACCGAGTCAGTGATGCCATCCAGCCATCTCATCCTCGGTCGTCCCCTTCTCCTCCTGCCCCCAATCCCTCCCAGCATCAGAGTCTTTTCCAATGAGTCAACTCTTCGAGTGAGATGGCCAAAGTATTGGAGTTTCAGCTTCAGCATCATTCCCTCCAAAGAAATCCCAGGGCTGATCTTCAGAATGGACTGGTTGGATCTCCTTGCAGTCAAAAGGACTCTCAAGAGTCTTCTCCAACACCACAGTTCAAAAGCATCAATTCTTCGGCGCTCAGCCTTCTTCGCAGTCTAACTCTCACATCCATACATGACCACAGGAAAAACCATAGCCTTGACTAGACGGACCTTAGTCGGCAAAGTAATGCCGAGGCTTTTGAATATGCTGTCTAGATTGGCGTGCTGGATTCATGGGGTTGCAAAGAGTCGGACATGACTGAGTGACTGAACTGAACTGAGTTGAGAACAAAGACTAGTTTCCTAAAGACTGATCTTTCCCACATAATTTCATTTTTTAAATACCCAGATTTTACATATCTCACTCACACCTGCTTCCCTTGTTCCTCTTAAATGATTTGAACCAAATATCTAAGACAAGAAGTGGTTTTGTTGAGGTCCTGAGGGGGAGCACAGTGGAGACCATAGAGCTATGTGGTCTTGGCCTTCAAAGCCCCAGGATGTCAGGCAGCTCCTGTCTAGAAAAGGTGAAATAGCTTCCTTCCCTCAGAGATGGTCTGGGGCTTCGAGGTGGCTGAGGGTGTGGAAAACATGCTGGCCCTATGTTGAGAAAGGGCTTACTATGTTCCAAAAACATCACTGTTTTTATAAGGTAAGTATTTTTATACCTATCATATATTTGGGGAAACTGAGGCTTAAAGCAGTCAGGTGGCAGTCAGCAGACCTAATGTCACAGATTTACTAGGTAGATTTGAACCCAAATATTTAGAGTTCAAAAGTCATATGTTTTTCTCCAATTCCTTTTGGGTAGAAGTGTGAAGTACTCCATACTTCAGTTTGGGTTCACATTTCTTGTTCCTTTTGACTTTATTTCCCTACTGCTTTCCCTCAGCATTTGTAACATTGTTCAGGAGGGCTGTGTAGCCAGTCTTGTCTGCTCCACCAGCACCTGGCCTGCCTCTGATTTCAGTCACAGCCGAAGAGGACAGACCTATGTGAAACTATGTGAGCTCAGACTCATTCTCAATGTCCTCCCTCAAGCAGAGCCAGAGTCTTTCTGATTCTGATTCAGGGTTATCTCCTACACCACACAAGCTTTCTCACAGCCTGCAAATGCTACCCGGAAGCGTAAGGGAGTTAACTTCCCCAGGAACAGCTTCCCAATCCGTGAGGGGGGTGTGGGGAAGACAGACTCCAGCTATCATTCATGGGGTGGACCCTTCTGCAAGGCATCTGCCACCTTCTCTGAGGTTCCATTGGCTCAAGCCTTCTATGCCTACAGACCTGAAGGAAACACACCCTCATTTTGGCTTTTCCTATTTCCCTGGTTTGCTCTTCCTATTCCACACGTCTTCCTGGGATCAAGTGAGTAGACCACCTCTATCAAATCCTTGCCTTGCTTGTTCTGCTTTCAGAGTGACCCAAACTAACCTGATGTGGTGCCTGGAGGGCTGTGTGAATTGGGAGCAGCACCTCGTTTGTGTGCAGGGGTGAGGTAGGGGATATGGTGGCAAAGGAAGAAAGAACTTTGAACATAAAATAAACCTAAGAGGGACACAGGAGCCAGGATCTCCTTCCATAGAGATTCTCCATATATAAAATTCCAGGAGCTCTTGAAATTTCGTCCAAATGGGAGGCAGTGATCTCAATTTGGGGCAATGGGTGGGGTCATCACTGAGCAGGGTGTTTCATGATGTGGCTGTCTCTGTCTCTAGTTAGGGAGGTCCCTCAGTCTTTGGTGGTGGCTCTCCCCAAGCTCTCACCAGTGGAACTGTCTCAGGTGGATCACTACCTGGCCACAGTTTCGGTGAGCCAGTTTCACTGATCCCAGAGGCTCCCATCTTGCATGGAGTGGGGGACTGTTTTACCTGGTAACATCTTTGGAACTGATATCCAGCTACACCCTAAGCCTCTGTATAAAAACAAAGGGGAGAATTTAACCAGCTGTAAAAATCAATTTAAATGCTTACAGAGAAACAGTAAGGCCTGACACTGCCGCCTCATTTTCACGAGGTGAGTCACTGAAACGGTTGACCTCATGGCTAATCTATGAGCAAAGGCGCGCTGGCAGTTACTGCTGGCGCGGGAACGGCCTCCGACCTGTTTCCTGGAACCCTGGCGCCAGTCAGAGCTCAGAGTGGCCTTTAGCCATTTTGGAAGTCAAATTACTTTTCCAAGGAGAACGTTCCCAGCTCAGAGATGCAGGTCTAGGGGTGACTCCTCGATTTGTCAGCTTCACTGACTAGGGCCCTTTCTGAAGTTACTGATTGGTCAGATCCACCACCCACTCCTCGCAATGTGCAGCTTTCATTGGTCGAATCCACCATGTGCTCACCAAAGATCGCCTTTTCTGGTTGGTAAGTCCCACCAGCCAGTCAGTGGGAAGAACTCAGCTCTCACACAACTTTGAAATAATTTCTACTTAAAGGCTAATAATTCCTGCTATGATCTTTTCCATTTATGCAACTCTAGTAAACCTACTTTAAAATGCTGCTCTCCGTCCTGTAGGGTGAGGAAGTAAGGATTGGAGATAGATGAGCTCTGGATTTGAATCCCAGATTAGACTCGTCTTAGCTTTATGATTATGAGTCAGACGCAACTTCACTTTTACTTTTCACTTTCATGCATTGCTGAAGGAAATGGCAACCCACTCCAGTGTTCTTGCCTGGAGAATCCCAGGGACGGGGGAGCCTGGTGGGCTGCTGTCTATGGGGTCACACAGAGTCGTACACGACTGAAGCGACGCAGCAGCAGCAGCAGTATAGACCAACTATTTGACTTTTGTATGCTTTAAATTTAATAGCTGAGAGCCTTACAGTTAGATGGGTTCAAATGTAATTTGCTGGCTATAATTTCAGATGGGTTACTTAAGTTTTCTGAGCCTCACTTTCCACAGATATAAGATAGGAGTAGTAGTAATGCATACTTGGAGAACGGAATGATAACCCACTCCAGTCTTCTTGCCTAGAGAATTCCATGGACAGAGGAGCCTGGCAGGCTACAGTCCATGGGGTCCCAAAGAGTCAGACTAACACACACACACACACACACACACACACACACATACACACACACAGTACATAGTATCTACGACTATGTGTGTGTGTATGTGTGTGAGTATAAAATATTTGGCACGTAATACTTTCTCAACAAATGTTAGCTGTTTATATTGCGCATTTAGAGAGAAGGAAACTGGCAGAAGAATAAAGACCCAGTCCTAAGTGGTTAAGGATACTGTCCAAAGATCAGCCAATGGGAAGACCTGGATGGTGGTCAGTGATCTCATGGATGCAGTTCTTATCTTTCTGGATGTGGACAACTTCAGTGGCTGGTCCTACCTGGACCTGTTCTTCATGAGTGCAGGAAGAGTCTTCATGTGTAGACTAGAGGCTCAAGACAGGGAGGAGAAGGTATTAAGACGTTGCATTAAGATCAGTGCTCTGAGAGAACGATGTGATTCAGGAGTGGCAAGAATATTGGCTATGGCTATTAAATACTCTAAAGTGTTTTAAAATGAACATGAAAGCATTAGCAAAGCAATAAACGCATACTTGTATAGGATTCAAATACAAGGTGAAGACTCTGGTTTCAAACACATGACTACAGTATCATGATGTGCAACAATTAAACAACGGAGGAAGTAAGATCTAAGGTGTATTAAAGTATATCTTTGCACCGTTCCATTAATACAACATTCTGTCAATTGTCCAATAACACTTAGTAACTATCCTCCTAGTCTGTCCTTTGTTAAGCAGCTACAAAAGCAAAATGCATGGTTCTGATAAAAATAAAAACACTAGTGGGTTTTTTTTAAAGGGTACAGGAAATTACTGTATTGGTCAAATCCAGCTTTTGGAATTTAGACTTTGTCAAAGAATGTTTCACCTGTATTTATTACTCTAAAATCTTGTGTTGCATTAGTCTCTCAGTTGTGTCTGACTCTGCAATCCCATGGACTATAGCCCTCCAGGCTTCTCTGTCCATGGGATTCTCCAGGCAAGAAAACTGGAGTGGATTGCCATTCCCTTATCCAACTCTAAAATCTTAGGGTTAGGTTATCCTATGCAATCATTTTCATGTGCAAAAATAATATACATATACCTGGTCAGTATATTGGACGGTCCTATGTGAACTAGTCATTGCCTGCTCTTTGCAAGAAGAATCTGGAAGCTTATGTGAACACTGATACAGCTAAACCACTGTGTCAGTATCTGTTGGTCCTTTGAGACTTGGTTGCTTGTTAGCTGAAAGTATATGGAAATCTGCAGAATCATGTATCAGGGATTTTATATATGTGTGTGTGTATACACACACACAGTAATACCAAGTGGTTTGGGCTTGTGCCCTATAGCATTTCCACCATCAACCTTGAGGTTGTAGGCTGGAGTGGGGAAGGAGGAGAGGATGATGTAAGAGCAGCCCTGACCGACAGGAGGGGGAAGCTGAGAGCCCTTCAGTTGCTAGGAAAAGATAATGTAAGATGAGGGTGCTGCCTTAGCCCAGGGATACAGAGGAGGGAGACGAAAGATGCTGCAGAGGAAATGCTTATCTGCCACCAAGATCAGGAAATGCTGCAGCGTTCATGCCGCTGTTGCACTTTCTCCCACTCTTGCCGTCTGACTGGAAGGCATGTCTGGACTGGTAGCCTGAAGTGGTCTTCACAGGCTATGGAAGAGATCCCAAAGCCTCTACAGGTCTCTGGCAAACAGAAAAGGTGGCTGAGAACTGAGGACTGGCGGTCATGGTGCGGAGACACAAGGACTCCTCTGTTGTGTGGAGGCATGAGGATCCCATGACAAGACGCTGCAGTTAGCAGCCCCAAACTGGAGGTCCAGGTAGCAGCTGAAACTGGAGAAAACAATCATCTCCCAGAAAACAATCACTGAGTTATTTGCCTTGCTCAGCACAGACTGCAAGATGTCCAGTCATAGGCACCTCAGCAACGGATGAGGTTTGTGTCCAGAAGCCTGGTGGGTTGAGCTCCCCTTTCCCCAGCAGAAGCCAGGCCAGAGACCTCTCTCCTCCAGGGGTCCCTGTAGCACGCAGAGAGCAGAGACAGAGGAGTGAGTGTGGAGCACCTCGAAGGACTGAGTAACTAGCACAGAGAACTTATGCACAGCATTTTTTAACTAGGAGAGTTGGAGTACAGTTTTTCTCCTACCTGCATTTGTTAGGGAACTTTGAATAAAGACAAAATGCTTAGAGAATAATAAACAAAAGTATATTTTCTTGCATATCTGACCTGTGATGCATAAATCATAATCCAGTTATTACTAAAGTGTACAGTGGCCAATGGCATTGTCTTAAAGCCTATGCAAAACTCAACTGTTTTAAATCATATTTCCCACATTGTGAAACTCTCTTGGTTGAAAGGATAATACTTTAAACATTTTTGTGTCATCTCTGCTGAGTATATGATGGTTCTCTGATCTGCAGATTCTTTGGAGGAAAGGATTATAGTTCATCATTTTTCATCCTGTAATTGATACACTAGCTGCCTATCGAGACCAAATATTTCCAGAGGCAAAGTCCAGCTTTGTTTGCATGTCTTACTCCACACCCACTAAAACTGGGTGAAAAATCCAGTGTAGCAGGCGCACTAACAATGTAAAAGGACTTCTCAAGTGATCCTTCAGAAGTATTAAGAATGCTGCTTTGTGTAAAATCATTAAATGCTAAATGACAAAAAATAAGCCTGAATTTGCTGGGATGGTTACTGTGAAATATTACAATCTAAGCACCCAATTTTCTGAAATGTAACCTGCAGTCTGAACAATTTTTATACCTTTTGACTTTGGAAGAATATTCTTTCTCCAAATTAGAAAAAATTAAAGTCTTTTGAGGAACTATGGGAAGCAGCATCAGCTGTGAGTGTACCACAGCTTATTAAAAAAGCTCAAATAACTGAACCCTCTCCCACTCAGAGGCATTGCAAAATCAGAGTATACCCTTTGTAATTTGTATAAAATTCTTCACAGCAATAGAATATTGTTTGAATATTATATTGTCAAGATTTGTTTTAGATTTTCAGGTTTTTTTTTTTCCAGGAGGTATATTTTTGTTTTAACCAATAAACCAATGATTGGTTTTAAGTAAAATAATGTGCCTAGTATTTACAATAAGTCTTCTTTATTGTGCTCAGTCCTGAGTGGAGGCACCTGAGACTTTGTGCTGCAGTGTATTTGTCCTGCCAGAAGGTCTTGTTATTCCCTAATATCTGCCTGGAATTCCTAGTCTTGGAGTGTATGGGTTAAGGGGCCTTCCTTATGAACTGTGCTCACCTGGGTGTGACCACAGTAGGGACAACCCAAGTTAGAACCTGACAGGAGAGTTAGGCAGGAGAAAACCACAGACAGAAAAATACTTTTCCTAGTCTTACAGTGTCCTGGACACTGGACCAAGCTCCTATCATAGTTTTTTTTTTTAATATACATTTTTAAAGACATTTTTATTGAAGTATAGTATACATAGAAAAAAATACACATAAGTGTACAGATTGATGAATTTTCATAAAATGAACGTGTCTGTGTTGTTACCCCCCAACCCCCGTATTAAGAAACAAACCGTTACAGTATTGTAGAGGATCCTATGACCCTTCCAGTCACTCTGACTCCCCAATGGGAAATTACTCTCCTGACTTTTGCACCATTGATTTATCTGTTTAAAAAAAATTTTTTTAAACAATCTTAGACTCCTAAGCTGCAAAAGTAACACAGAGAATTCCTGTATATTTTTTACTCAGCTTCCCCCAATAATATATCACAGATGTATAGTATATTATCAAAACCAGGAAACTGACATCAGTATATAATGATAGAAACTTAGCTACAGATCTATTCAGCTTTCACCAGGTTTATGTACACCTTTGTTTGGTATATAGTTCTATAAAATTTTATCACATACATGTAAGTACCATCCATCACTACAAAGGGTTTCACCTGGATTTGAAATTTATCTGAATGACACCTTACAGTATACTTTTATTTCTGGCTTCTTTCACTGAAAATTACAAGATTTATTCTTGTTGCTGTGTGTAGGTGTAATTTGTTTATTCTCATTGTTGTATTCTGTGGTGTGTCACAATTTATTTACCCATTGTGCTGTTGGTAGACACTTTTGGTGGGTTCCAATTTTTGTCTGCTATGAATGGTGCTGTTATGAATATTCTGGTCTATGTTTGGATGAATATACATAAGCATTTCTGCTGGGCATATACTGAAAAGTGCGACTGCTGGACCTTAGGCTGTCCATATGTTTATCTTTGATACATACTGCAAATCAATCTTCCAAAATGATTCTACCAATTTACATTCCCATTAGCAGTTCACAGAGTCCTGGTTTTCACATTCTTATCAAATCTTGGGATTTTCTGTCATTTTCCTTTTAGTCATGTGATGGAATGCATGTGATATTGTGTGATAGGTTTAATTTGCATTTCCTTAAGAACTAGTGAAGCTGAGCACCATTTCATACATTTACTGGCCACTTGAAAATAATTCTTTTTGAGAAGTGTCTGCTCAAGTTTTGGTGAATTTTTAAAAAATCACTTTGTCTTTTTTTCCCTCGTTGATTTCTAAGAGTTTGTATATGAGTGCTTTGTTGGGTATTTGTGTTGCAATAGCCTCTTGTAGTCTGTGTGTCACCTTTTTGTAAGCCTTTTTTTTTTTTAAGAGCAGTTGTAATTTCCACCAGAATTGAGTGGCAAGTACAGGAAGTTTCTAAAACCCTCTGCCCCTACACATGAGCACCCTCTCCACTATCAACATCCTGCACCAGAGTGGTGCATCTGTTATAATCAGTAAATCTACATTGACACATAATTATCATCTAAAGCCTATAGTTTACATTAGGGTTCGCTTTTGGTGTTGTAGATTCTATGGCTGTGGACAGATGTATGATGACATGTATTCACCATTATAGTATCATACAGAAGAGTTTCACAGCCCTGAAAATCCGCTATGCTCTGCCTATTCATCTTTCCCTGCCCTTCATCCCTGCAAACACTGATCTTTTTATTATCTCTATAGCTTTGCCTTTTCTAGAATGCAGTATTGTATGTAGTCTTTTGAAACTGGCTTCTCTCACAGTAATATACCATTAAGTTTCCTCTATGACTTTTCATGGCTTGATAGCTCATTTGCTTTTTAGGGCTGGATAATACTCCTTTATCTGGATATCCCACAGTTTATCTATCAGTTCACCTATTGAAGAACATCTTGGTTACTTTCAAGTTTTGGTAAATGAATAAAGCTACTTATAAACATCCATGTGCAGTTTTTCTGTGCAGACATAAATTTTCAACTCTTTGGGGTATATACCAAGTGTGATTGATTGCTAGATCATATGGTATGAATACATTTAGTTTTATAAAAACTACCAGACTGTCTTCCAATGGCACCCCACTCCATTACTCTTGTCTGGAAAATCCCCATGGACGGAGGAGCCTGGTAGGCTGCAGTCCATGAGGTCACTAAGAGTAGGACATGACTGAGTGACTTCACTTTCACTTTTCACTTTCATGCATTGGAGAAGGAAATGGCAACCCACTCCAGTGTTCTTGCCTGGAGAATCCCAGGGATGGGGGAGCCTGGTAGGAGGCCATCTTTGGGGTCGCACAGAGTCAGACACGACTGAAGCGACTTAGCAGTAGCAGCAGCAGCAGTAACCAGACTGTCTTCCAGACTGTCTACACCATTTTGTATTCCCACCAGCAATGAATGAAAGTTCCTGTTGGTCCACATTCTTATAAGCATTTGGTATCATCTGTATTTAGGATTGGGGGCCTTCTGATCCTTTTGAACTGTGGTGTTGGAGAAGATTCTTGAGAGTCCCTTGGACCACAAGGAGATCCAACCAGTCCATCCTAAAGAAGATCAGTCTTGGGTGTTCATTGGAAGGACTGATGCTGAAGTTGAAACTCTAATACTTTGGCCACCTCATGTGAAGAGTTGACCCATTGGAAAAGACCCTGATGCTGGGAGGGATTGGGGGCAGGAGGAGAAGGGGACGACAGAAGATGAGATGGCTGGATGGCATCACCAACTCGATGGACATGAGTTTGGGTAAACTCTGGGAGTTGGTGATGGACAGGGAGGCCTGGTGTGCTGTGAATCATGGGGTCGCGAAGAGTCGGACACGACTGAGTGACTGTACTGAATGGAATGGTCTGTAGTGGACTTTATCTCATTATTGTTTTAATTTGCAATTCCCTGGGCTTCCCTAGTGACTCAGTGGCAAAGAATCTGCCTGCCAATTGAGGAGATGTAGGTTTGATCCCAGGGTTGTGAAGATTCCCCTGGAGAAAGAAATGGCAATCCATTCCAGTATTCTTGCCTGGGAAATCACTTGCCAAAGTGATTTTCAAAATGTTCCTTTTTTTTTTTAAGTGTTGGTGTTTGACATTTCCCATTTAGATTTGTAATCCAAGCAGAGTTGATTTTGTGTATGGTATGAGGCGGGGGGGTTCAGCATCATGTTTTTCTCTATGGATATCCAACTGACCCAGCGCTGTTTACTGAGAATATTCTCACGTCCCTGTGGCACTGCAGTGGCATCTTGGTCATCAGTCAGGTGTCCATGGATATGCCTGTCTGCTCACGTATATCTATTTTATTCGTCCCCACAACTCTTTCCGAGGTGAGGTGTCCGCACTCAGGACTCCCACCTCTCCTGCTCAGCAGATATCTGGCTTGAAACTGGCTGTAAGCTGGAAAACTTGTCTTGTAGGCTTTGTAATGTGGCAGATCCGCATTTCAGTCTCTTGTTCAGTTGCTCAGTCCTGTTCAGCTCTTTGCGACCCCATGGACTGCAGCCCCCAGGCTTCTCTATCCTTCACCATCTCCCAGAGTTTGCTCAGGCTCCTGTCTATTGAGTAAGTGATGCCATCCAGCCATCTCCCCATCTGTCATGCCCTTCTCTTGCTTTCTCATCTTTCCCAGCATCGAGGACTTTTCAGTCTTTGTTGTGCGGCTTAAGACAAGTTGGTTGACTTCTTTGAACCTGTTTACAAATGTGTAAAATGAAGATAAGAATAACACGATGGCTCGATATTGAGAGGCTTAGACAATTAAATGTTATTATTACTGTTGTTGTTATTACTATGTCTTATCTTAAGAATGATGAAGAGAGGACAGGGTGATTCCACCACATCCTTTAAGTGCCTCAGTCCCACCTGCTATTCCCGTCTCCTTGGGGAAGCACCTAGTTACTGCCCTTGTGAGGACAGGGGAATGGAAGAGATTGTGAAGGTCTACTTCCTCTGAGAAGCCAACTGTTTCCTATCCTTAAGGGTTCTGCTTCCCCCAGAACCTTCACTCTTTCTTGCAACTGTCTTTAGCCTTACCCTCAGGGGGTTGTTAATTGCTTGCTAGTCCAAAGAAGGCATGAGATGCTGGAAGCAAGAGCAAGGCTTACACTCGGGAAACCCTGGTCCTTAGACTTGGCTTAGTCATGTTCTTGAACAATCTTGGATGAGCTGCTCTCCTTCCCTGAGCCATGCATTCTCACCCACAATGGTGTAGAATCATTCCATCATGTCCCCAGGTCTTCTTGGCACCATACTCTGTAACTGTGTAATAAGATGTGACACCTGTGATCACTGGTTGGTGGTATGATCCAGGGTAGATTTTCAAGTGCATGTGAATGTGTGTGATTGTTTGTTCAGTCCAGTCTGGCTTGTTGTGACCCCATGGACCATAGTCTGCCAGGTTCCTCTGTCCATGGAATTCTCCAGGCAAGAATACTGGAGTGGCTTGCCATTTCCTGCTCCAGGAGATCTTCTCAAGCCAGTGATCAAATCTGTTTCTCTTGCATCTCCTGCATTAGCAGGTGGATTCTTTACCACTGCACCACTTGGGAAGCCAAGAGGACCTGCAAAGAAGGCTTATCCCACTCTTGGGGCTTATCCTTTCCCTGAGAAAATCAGGTAGTCTGATTGCTGTTCTTTCTTAGTTGTCCCAACGAAAACATCCAAAATATAGAAATAGCTTTATGCACAAAGATGTTCATAGTATTGCTTATGCTAGTAAAAACACCCATTTTGGAAAGAATTGCTCTGCCTATGTTCTTTCTGGGGTCAACTAGACTGGTACTGAGGATCCTCCAATCAGCATAGGGAAATAGGGAAGACAGCCACAATACTTGATATAAAATCAATTACTTAAACATCAAAGGGTTTTTATCACTCATTAAGCCCTGGGCTACAGAATGAAAACAGTGATAGACTATTTCACAGGCTCCAAAATCACTGCAGATGGTGATTGCAGCCATGAAATTAAAAGATGCTTGCTCCTTGGAAGAAAACCTGTGACAAACCTAGACAGAAGATTAAAAAGCAGAGACATTACTTTGCCAACAAAGATCCATGTAGTCAAAACTATGGTGTTTCCAGCAGTCATGTATGAATGTGAGAGTTGGACCATAAAGAAGGCTGAGTGCCAAACAACTGATGCTCTTGAACTGTGGTGTTGGAGAAGATTCTTGAGAATTCCTTGGACTGCAAGGAGATCCAACCAGTCAATCCTAAAGGAAATCAGTCCTGAACATTTATTGGAAACTCCAATACTTTGGCCACCTGATGCGAAGAGCTGACTCATTTGAAAAGAGCCTCATGCTGGGAAAGACTGATGCAGGAGGAGAAGGGGACAACAGAGGATGAGGTGGTTGGATGGCATCAGTGACTTGGTGGACATGAGTTTGAGTGAGCTTGGGAAGGTGAAGGACAGGAAAGCCTGACAAGCTGCAGTTCATAGGGTTGCAAAGAGTCAGACACAACTGAGCCACTGAACAACAACAACAGAATGGTTACATGAAGATGACTCAGACATTATTTCTACTCTGAAGGAGATCACAATTTAGCCAAGAAAGGAGAATTCCAAGAGTTAAAATAGAAGTCAATATAAATGGTGCATTAAAGGCAAGTGAAAGATGCCATTAGAACTCAGACAAGACAGTCATGTTTCTTGGTAAATTGGGAAGACTTCCTGGGCAAGGTGGCATCTGGGTTTTCCAGACAAAAAGCTGGAAAATAATTTTAAGCAGTTTGAGCCAAGGCATAGAGAGAGCAGTACATCTTTGTGGCTGGATTGTAGGGTGCATGGGAATTGCATAAGGGGTAACATGTAAGAGGAATAACATGTAAGAGAAATATTTCTTATTTACTGTCACTCAGGACAGTAGACTAGAGGTAAATATGTAGGGCCTTGAATGGCCAGGTAAGCAGTGTCAACTGCATCCAATGAATGGATTGGAGCTGGGGGAGTGGGGGGATGTTGTCTAATATGATAGCATTAGAATGATGATCATGTGATGTTTTTGAAAGATGGATTGGAGAGAGCAAGGATTGAAGTGGCATGATCAGATAGGAGCTGCTGACAATTTTTCAGGAGAGAAAGGAGGAGACATGGGGACCTGGAGGGCTTTGAGAATGGAAAGAAGCAGAGTCCTAGTGCTATTTAGGAGGTAGAATCAACAGACCTTGTTGGTGGCAAGGATGTGGGAGGTGTGGTGAGTCTCAGATTCCTGACTCTGACCACTGTATAGACAGTGGTGTGCTTTCCAGAGATGGGGAACTCAGGAGGAGAAGTTGAGGGAAAGATAAGGACCACAATCTGGGCTGTATTGAGTTTAGGTGCCTAGAATGGGCTCTCAGGAGGGAGATGTTGGATAAACCAGGGGCTCAGAGGGAGACTGAGACTGATGATGTTGCTTTGGGCCACATCAGACTAGAGCTAGTGTTTAAAGACTTTGGGAGAGAAGACCTGTGTCAGGGAGAGTGTCTAGAGAGAAGGGAACTGAGGACAGTGTCAAGAGGAGCCTCCACCCCTAATGGAACAAGAAAGAAGGCATTGGAAAGGCAAAAGGAGAAAAGCCAATGAAGAAGACAGATGCAGGACAGTCAGGAGACCAGAAGAGCTCCTCTGGAAGGAGAGGGAAGCTCAAGGAGGGAGCTTCCAGTTTGTCTTATAATGCAAAGAGGTCCAGACCATTGAGAACTGAGATGCGACATGTCCCTGCAATTTAGCAGTGACATGGTTGGAACAGAAAAGCTTTCTTGGGATGAAGAGAGTGGAATCCAGATGGCAAGGAGTTGAATGAGTAGGGATGAGGAAGTGCAGGACTGGGAATAGAGACAGCTCTGGCTAGAGTCAGCCTGGCTAGAAAGAGAAGGAAAGAGATGGAGCAGTGACTGAGCCTGCGAGGAGACGGAGGAAGGGCTTCAAGCTGTGATGGTGGCTACAACAACCCTCTTTCCACCAACTTCTGGCTAGTGAGTGAGCCCAGAGTCTGCTTCAGGACCTTTCTTTTCCAGGCCAGGCTTCCCATGGCAGATGGAGCCTGGGCCACATGTCTGTTTCTTTCCCTTTCTGTGTGGATGGGTGTCTGTGGGCTCATGCTTATGAGCAGTTGGCATAAACAGCCTGTAGGTAGAGTTCTGGTGCCCCAGCTGGTCTGGAGTCAGCTGTGGGGCACCCCAAAGTTCCTGAGGGGGGGTGAGCCTGCATCTCTTTCTCCAAGAAGAGGGTGAGAAGTAGGAGGCAGGCTGTGGACCATCACGATCTGTCAGCAAGCTCAACAAGTCTGCCCACCATCTGGGCCCTATCAAATGAGTGGAGTGCTTCCTACATTAATCTCTGATGAACCTGGCCTGGTTTTCATTTCAAAAGGCTCTACTTCTTTGCCTTCTTTCACCCAGCTCCTTCCTTATATCTCCTCCCCCAAAACTATACCTTCTCCCCTCCTTGGTCTCCCCACTCAGCTGGGGCTGGAGAAAGCTTTGAAATTGGAGCAAGGCTCAGGATGGGGAGGGGTGGGATGCTGATGTAGCTGCTGGGGAGGGGGTGGGCGAGGAAAAGGTCAACTGAGCTCCCAGGTGATGGGGAGAGAACAGAGATCTCTTAGACCAACTCTGCCCCCTTGGGATTGCCAGTTCGCCCCTTCTCATCTCCTAAGTGTCCTTCCATCACCCTAGTCTTCCCTTTCATTATCCTACATCCCACGTAGGATGAGGAAATCATTTCTTGGCATGTTTGTTCATCCCCTGGGTGTCTCAATAGACTAGGGACAATCCTCTTGGCCAGTAAGGGAGTGATTCCTGGCAAAGGCTGCCCTGTTATCAGCTGCCTGAAGTCAGGGACTTCCAGGGCCATGAGCCAGAAGCTTTGGGAACCTGGTCTTCTGTCTTCCTCCCTCCATGTTTATCATACAATATAGTGCAGGAGACCAATGCTGAAAGGCTCTGTGCCAAATGCAAAATGGAGTGTTGAGCTAACCAGAATAGATAGAGTTTATTGTATCTCACCCTAGAGAAAGAAATGACAATCCACTCCAGTACTATTGCCTGGAAAATCCTATGGACAGAGGAGCCTGGTAGGCTACAGTCTATGGGGTCGCAAAGAGTCAGACACGACTGAGCGACTTCACTTTCACTATTGTATCTCAGAGTGCAGGAATCCTAGAATGTCAGAACTAAGAGAGACCTTGAGACATATGGTTCAGCCCAATTATTGTACAGCCTTCCTTGGTGACTCAGACAGTAAAGAATCTGCCTGCAATGCGAGAGACCCCAGTTCAATCCCTGGGTTAGGAAGATCCCCTGGAGAAGGAAATGACTACCCACTCCAGTATTCTTGCCTGGAGAGTCCTACAGACAGAGGAGCCTGGCTAGGCTCCATGAGGTTCTGAAGAATCAGACATGACTTAGCAACTAATACTTTCATTTTAGTTTTTCAATGATTGTACGTAGAGGAATGTGAGGGCCCTAAGAGAGGAGAGTGATCAAACAAGGACAGATGAGAATGGGCAGCAAGGCTCTCAGTTACGAGTCTGACTAGTGTGAAGCCCTGCAACAGGCATCAGAGATGCTTTACCTTTCTAAGTCAAGGGCTGAATTGGCTTCATGGTCAGTGAGAGCCAGAGGTGTCCTGAAGGTATTTCATGACAGCTCTGAGTTCCACTCGCTGGAGATGAGGAGTGGGAGGGAAGCAAAGTTAAGGATCAGTTTGTAAAAGAGGGAGTTAGGAGAGGATAAGTGAGGGGAGTGAGGCTAAGAATAAAAGGCAATGTTAATGGGAGTCTATTCTTTTTTTAAATTGAAGTATAGTTGATTTGTAATGTGTTAATTTCTGGTATACAGCAAAATAAAAAATGATTCCATTTTACATATAAATACATATCCTTTTTTATATTCTTTTCCATTATAGTTTATTACAGATATTGAATATAGTTCCATGTGTTATACAGTAGGATATTACTGTTTATTTTATATGTAGTTGTTTGTACTGGCTAATCCCAAATTCCTAATTTATCTGCCCACCTTTCCCCTTTGGTAACCATAGGTGTGTTTTCTATGTCTGTGAGTCTGTTTCTGTTTTGTAAATAAATTAATTTATATCATATTTTTGATTCCACATATTAAGTGATATCATATGACATTTGTCTTTTTCTTTCTGATTTTTTTTCATTTAGTGTGGTAATCTCTAGATACATTCATGTTGCTGCAAATGGCATTACTTCATTCTTTGGCTAAGTAATATCCCATTGTATATGTGTACCATGTCTTCTTTATCCATTCATCTGTTGATGGACATTTAGGTGCTTCCATGCCTTAACTATTGTGAATAGCACTGCTGTGAACATTGGGGTGCATATATTTTTTTCAAATTAGAGTTTTCTCTGGATATGTGCCCAAGAGTGGGATTGCTGGATTATATGGCAACTCTGTCTTACTCCATACTGTTTTCTATAATGGTTGTACCAATTTACATTAATGGAAGCCCATTCTTATTAGGTTCTCGTCTGTGTGATTCTCTTTCTATTTGCTTGAAGTAGGGATTCATTCAGTAATGGAAGACTGACTACATGAGTACAGGATGGATCTTGCTACAGGAAAACTCATCTCAAACTGGATCAAACAATGAGAGAATCTAGTAACTCATTCGCAAGAAGTTCAGAGATAAACTGGGCCTCAGGTCTGGTTGATGTAGCAGCTCAACCATGGCATCCAAGCCTCAAAATCTTTCTCAGCTTTGCTTTAATCCATGTCATAAGATGGTTGTCTCCTAGTCATGAAGTAACTGCCAGCAGAAAAGAGGAGTTTTTACCTGTTTACTCAATTTAATGGGAAAGAGGAAAATAACCTCTCTTAAACCATAGAATATAAGTATTTTTCTTGAGTCTACTTGAGCAGCTTTGAGTCATATTGCTGTCCCTGGACCAACAGCAGTTATCAAACACTTGTATAATTAATCCCACATAATACATTATAATAGATTAAAAAACACTCAAGTCTTCTTGGAAATAAAAACCTGACTGGTAGGGGAAAAAATAATGGAAAGCCTGATGAACATAATCAAGACAGGATCAGTGAACTAAAAAATAGTGCCAAAGAATTCTCTCAAAATACAGAGCAATAAAACAAAGAAGTGAGAAGTATAAGATAGGAGTTTAAATACAGAGTTTCAAGGCTTCTGCTTATGCCTGGGGTGTGGAAAACTGGAGAGTCCCTCATTGTTCCTGCACTAACAAAAACAAAAATTTGGATAAACTACAAAATTACTACATTTCTTGAAACTGTCTGTAGTGACCACCTTCCAAGATGGCCCCAGTGACCTCTACTTCTGGTATTTACACCCTTGTGTACTTAAACCCTTCCAGGGTCAGCTGCGTACACTGTAAAATATTACAGAAGTGATGCTTTGTTGTGTCCAAGATTAAGTTATAAAGAAGGTGGCATTCTGTCTTGAGTTCTCCCTCTCCCTTGCTATCTCTCCTTCTTCCCTCTCTTTCTCTCTCTCATCACCTGCTCTGCAGGAGCAAGCTGCTGTGCTATTAGCAGACCCACGGAAAGGCCCACATAGCAAGGAACTGAAATCTCAAGAACAGTGCACTGAGGCCTGCTGACAACTGCAGGCATGAGCTGGGGAGAATTCTTCAGCCCTATTCAAGTCTTGAGCTGTCTACAGCCCTGGCTGACAGCTAGACGGCAACCTTATAAGAGACGCTGAACCAGAACCACCCCATCAAGCCACTCTCATATTTCTGAGACATGGAAATGGTGAGATAATATTTCTCAGTACATTTGGGGGATGATTTGTTATGTAGCAGGAAATAACTAATAACCTGTCCAGAGTGGAGGATTCAGGGTAACCAAGCAGGTTGAAATTTCAGGGAAGACAGGGCCCTTCAAGCAGAGACAGAGAGTGAGCATTTGCTTACCTCTGGGAGAGCAGGAGATCTAGATATGTGTGCTCAACCGCTTCGGTTGTGTCTGTTGACTCTTTGCGACTGCATGGACTATAGCCCACCAGACTCATCTGTCCATGGAATTCTCCAGGCAAGGATACTGGAATGGGTAGCCATTCCCTTCTCCAGGAGACCTACCTGACCCAGGGAACAAAGCTGAGTCTCCTGAATTGCAGGCAGATTCTTTACCATCTGAGCCACCAGGGTGCCGTAGAGAAAGGCAAAAAGAAAAGAGAGGAAATTTTATGTTTGATTCATCAAATGAATTTATTTTTTATTGAGGTATAATTGACATATAACATTATTTTTGTTTCAGGTGTACAACCTGATGATTCAATACTTGTATATATTGTGAAATGATTATCACAGTGTCGTTAGTATCTGTCACCATACATAGTTGCAAACTGTTTTTTTTTCTTGTGAGAAGAACTTTTAAGATTTGCTCTCTTAGCCACTTCCAAATATACAGCACAGAATTATTAACTATAGTTCCCATGACTTTATTTTATAACTGAAAAGCTTGTACCTTTTGACCTCTGTGACTCATTTCCCCCATCTCCAATCCACTACTCCTGGAAACCACCAATCAGTTCTCTATATTTGTATGCCTACGTAAGATTATATAGTATTTGTCCATCTCTGATTTATTTCAGGAGATAAAAGTTTTCAATTGCTAAAGGCCACATGTGGATGATTACAGAAGTACAGAGATTGTGGGAGCAACAGACAAAAGAGTGGTTCACGTTCACATACGGGCTCTTCTTCCTGAACCTTCAGTGGCTGCTCATGACAAAGACCAGTAGCAACATAGGAGGATGGAGAGTCAAAGACCTCTGCATCTTGATCTTGGGCTTCCCAATTTCATAACTATGAGAAAACAAATGTGCTATTTATGCCGCTCAGTCTTTGGTAGCCCTGGCAGACGCAGGACTTATTTTAAAGTGTAATTTCAAATTCCTTATTGACGATATGTTGACTTTATATCCTACCACTTTGCTAAACTCACTTTGTTCTGTGGCTTCTTGGTTGACCCTTTGGGATTTTCTGTGGAGACAATTTTATGTCATCTGTAAACAGAGACACTTATTTTTTCCTCTGCATTCTTTATACCTTATATTTCTTTAAAAGTGTTTTAAATTACTTTATTTTTTAACCTTAAAAAATTTTTATTGAAAGATTCTTTAAATCCTATAATGCTTTACAATTTCCAAAAGTTTGTACACACGATTTCCTAAAATCCCATAATAATTTTTTTTCTCTTGTATCCCCATCCCTGTATGGCCTCTCCCATCTCTCTCTCTCTCCACTGGTAACTGCTAGTTTGTTCTCTGTATCTGTGAGTCTGCTGCTACCTTTTATTTCTTTTTCTTGCTTAACTGCACTGGATAGAATTTCCAGTGCAATGTTGAATAGAAGTGATAAGAACAGA
The DNA here is from genome assembly GCA_006408675.1 of Madoqua kirkii. Taxonomy (NCBI): domain Eukaryota; kingdom Metazoa; phylum Chordata; class Mammalia; order Artiodactyla; family Bovidae; genus Madoqua; species Madoqua kirkii. The sequence goes on along the minus strand of SJYC01134045.1, from coordinate 21,379 downwards.
TACCTTCCTTCATTCTCAGATGTAGGGAGAAAGCCTTTAGTCTCTCATTATTAAGTATAATGCAGTCTATACAGCTCTGTAAACATCACTGCAATCAGTAATTGCTCACCATCTGTTATCATGCTGTTTGTGTGTTCAACTGAATCCCCAGAGCAACCTTAGAATGGAAGATAGTACGATGAGTGGAAGGGAGAATAGATAATATGTTGAACCATATCCTCCCTTAAAGTCATAACATGCCTTGGCTCTGCTTACCCTCATATCCAGACTTCTCTCTGAACTCCTAGTTTGGGTTACTTAACCTTTATGTTGGTTTTAGAAAAGGCAGAGGAACCAAAGATCAAATTGCCAACATCCGCTGGACCATTGAAAAAGCAAGAGAGTTCCAGAAATAAAACTATTTCTGCTTTATTGACTATGCCAAAGCCTTTGACTGTGTGGATCACAATAAATTGGGGAAAATTCTGAAAGAGATGGGAATACCAGACCACCTGACCTGCCTCTTGAGAAACTTATATGCAGGTCAAGAAGCAACAGTTAGAACTGGACATGGAACAACAGACTGGTTCCAAATAAGAAAAGGAGTATGTCAAGGCTGTATATTGTTGCCCTGCTTATTTAACTTATATACAGAGTGCATCATGAGAAACGCTGGGCTGGAAGAAGCACAAGCTGGAATCAAGATTGCTGGGAGAAATATCAATAATCTCAGATATGCAGATGACACCATCCTTATGGCAGAAAGCGAAGAAGAACTAAAGAGACTCTTGATGAAAGTGAAAGAGGAGAGTGAAAAAGTTGGCTTAAAGCTCAACATTCAGAAAACGAAAATCATGGCATCTGGTCCCATCACTTCATGGCAAATAGATGGGGAAACAGTGGAAACAGTGGCTGCCTTTATTTTTCTGGACTCCAGAGTTACTGCATCATCATGAGAAACGCTGGGCTGGAAGAAGCACAAGCTGGAATCAAGATTGCTGGGAGAAATATCAATAATCTCAGATATGCAGATGACACCATCCTTATGGCAGAAAGCGAAGAAGAACTAAAGAGACTCTTGATGAAAGTGAAAGAGGAGAGTGAAAAAGTTGGCTTAAAGCTCAACATTCAGAAAACGAAAATCATGGCATCTGGTCCCATCACTTCATGGCAAATAGATGGGGAAACAGTGGAAACAGTGGCTGCCTTTATTTTTCTGGACTCCAAAGTTACTGCAGATGGTGATTGCAGCCATGAAATTAAAAGATGCTTACTCCTTGGAAAGAAAGTTATGACCAACATAGACAGCATATTAAAAAGCAGAGACATTACTTTGTCAACAAAGGTCCGTCTAGTCAAGGCTATGGTTTTTCCATTGGTCATGTATGGATGTGAGAGTTGGACTGTGAAGAAGGCTGAGCGCCGAAGAATTGATGCTTTTGAACTGTGGTGTTGGAGAAGACTCGAGAGTCCCTTGGACTGCAAGGAGATCCAACCAGTCCATCCTAAAGGAGATCAATCCTGAGTGTTCTTTGGAAGGACTGGTGTTGAAGCTGAAACTTTGGCCACCGAATGTGAAGAGCTGACTCATTGGAAAAGACCCTGATGCTGGGAAGGATTGAGTTCGAGAGGAGAGGGGGACGACAGAGGATGAGATGGTTGGATGGCATCATCGACTCCGGGAATTGGTGAGGGACAGGGAGACTTGGCACGCTGCCATTCATGGGGTCGCATTGGAAATGACTGAGCGCTTGAACTGAACTAAATCTTTATGCTTGGCCCCTTCTTTTGCTTTATCTGATGCATTATCTCATATGGAGGTTTGTACTCAGCCATCCCTTCTTCCACTCACAGAATTGTTGCTATTGTTTCCTGTTGTTTACAGTTGTAGTCAGGTACACATCCTTCCTTTTCCTTGTGGTGATGGTGGTTTAGTCACTAAGTTCTGTCCCCTCTTGCAATACTATGGACTGTCGACTGCCAGGCTCCTCTGTCTATGGGATTCTCCAGGCAAGAATACTGGAGCTGGTTGCCATTTCCTTCTTCAAGGGATCCTCCTGACCCAGGAATTGAACCTGGGTCTCCTGCATGACAGAAAGACTTTTTACTGACTGACTTATGGGTCCTCTACCCTAAACTATGTCTACAACCAAGTCCTGCAGGAAGGTAACTTTCAGTGAATTTGATCTCCCTGGAGTGAATTATTTTGGAATCAGACACATGGTTGACTTTGAAATAAAAACTCAGGAGCTGCTAAAAATGTCCATGGATGGCTCCATGTTCCGGTCCTGAACCACAGGACTCTGACAGTGATGGAAATCTATCGATCCACTCTAAGCAGTTAGAGTTTCCTTTTCCCAACCTTGTATGTTTGTCTAAAACATTATCCTCTGAGTATGTAAAGCAACTTGAAGATTCAGGTCAGTCCGTACAGGATAACTTGAACTTTAGAAAGTCAGTGTAGGTAAACTGATGTGCCTTCATCCTGACTTTGGAGGTGTTTTTCAACTACAGTTTACTACTAGTTAGAAGTCAGTTGAGTGAATGCAATAAGAATTTTTCAAAGCCCAGTGGATTTTGACATACCAGAAGGTGTTGCCTACAAGCAGTGTAGTGTTGTGTGAGGAAGTTTCTGTTGCATGTGTATGTGGGTGGACACACACATGTGCTGGCTAGTGATGTAGATTGTATTTCAAGATTGTGGGAATATCACAGCCCATGAAGCTGAACTATTGAAAAGTGCAGGAACTATGGGTTAGGCAGCATGAATGAAGGCAGAACACAAATATTTTTGATTGAGCCAACTGATCAAGGAATGTCTGTGCTTAACTTTTAAAAAAATATTTGTTTATTTACGGCTGTGCTGGATTTTCATTGTTGCCATTAGTTTTCTCTAGTTACAGCAAATGGGGGCTGCTCTCTCGTTGTGGTGCACTGGCTTCTAATGGAAGTGGCTTCTTTTGTTGTGGAGCATGGGTTCTAGAGCTCATGGGTGCATCGGCTCAGTAGTTGAGGTTCCTGGGCTCTAGAGCACAGGCTTAATAGTTGTGGCTCATAGGCTTAGTTGCTCCCTGGCATGTGGGATCTTCTGAGACCAGGAATTGAACCTGTGTCTCCTGTATCAGCAGGCGGATTCTTTAACATTGAGCCACCAGGGAAGCTCTGTGCTTAACTTTTAAAGCAACTCACGCACCGGTTACTAAAGTGGCTATATGATTTTCCACTTTCACTAGCAAAGTGAAACAAGGATTCCATTTATCCACATTCTTGCCAAAACTTGATGGGTCAGTCCTTCAGTATGTGGATGTTCTAGAGGGTATGTAGTATAATCTCATTATGGTTTCAATTTGAATTTCACTAATAACAAACAATGTTGAGACTCTTTACCTGTGTTTATTTGCCATCATATATATTTAAATGTCAAATGAGTTTTTGTTCATGGTAGAATTGCTTTTTCAGACTTCTTATTGTTATGTGGGTGTATTTCTGAGCTTTCTGTTGTAGTTCATTGGTGTATATGTATATATATATATATATATATATATATATACCCTTAGGACCATACTGCACTATCTGGATTACTGTCACTTTATAGTAAGTTTTGAATAAAGATAGTGTAAGTTTTCCAGCTTTTATCTTTACCAAATTGTCTTGTCTGATCTGGGTCTTTACATTCCCATATATGTTTTAGGATCAGCTTGTCACATTCTAAAAACAAGCTTGTTGGGATTTTGATGAGAATTTCTCTTTTTTAAAATTAATTTATTTTAATTGGATGCTAATTACAGTATTGTGGTGAGTTTTGCCATACATCAGCATAAATCAGCCATGGACGTACATATGCCCCACCATCCTGGACCTCCCTCCCACTTCCCTACCCAACCCATCACTCTGGGTGCTTTGGGTGCCTGCTTCACGCATCAGATTTGCACTGGTCATCTATTTTACATGTGGCAATATACATCTTTCGGTGCTATTCTCTCATATCGTCCCACCCTTGCCTTCTCCCACATTGTCCAAAAGTCTGTTCTTTACATCTGTGTCTCTTTTGCTATATTGCATATAGGGTCATCGTTACTGTCTTTCTCAATTCCATATGTATGCATTAATAAATTCTATTGGTATTTCTCATTCTAGCTTACTTCACTCTGAATAATAGGCTCCAGTTTTATCCATTTCATTAGAACTGACTCAAATGCATTATTTTTTTATAGCTGAGTAATATTCCCTTGTGTGGATCACAATAAACTGTGGAAAATTCTGAAAGACATGGGAATACCAGACCACCTGACCTGCCTCTTGAGAAACCAAATGCAGGTCAGGAAGAAACAGTTAGAACTGAACATGGAAAAACAGACTGGTTCCAAATAGGAAAAGGAGTATGTCAAGGCTGTATATTGTCACCATGCTTATTTAACTTATACACAGAGTACATCATGAGAAACGCTGGGCTGGAGGAAGCACAAGCTGAAATCAAGATTGCCAGGAGAAATATCAACAACCTCAGATATGCAGATGACACCACCCTTATGGCAGAAAGTGAAGAGAAGCTAAAAAGCCTCTTGATGAAAGTGAAAGAAGAGAGTGAAAAAGTTGGCTTAAAGCTCACCATTCAGAAAACGAAGATCATGGCATCTGGTCCCATCACTTCATGGCAAAGAGATCGGAAACAGTGTCAGACTTTATTTTTGGGGGCTCCAAAATCACTGCAGATGGTGATTGCAGCCATGAAATTAAAAGACACTTACTCCTTGGAAGGAAAGTTATGACCAACCTAGATAGTATATTCAAAAGCAGAGACATTACTTTGCTAACAAAGGTCCATCTAGTCAAGGCTATGGTTTTTCTAGTAGTCATTATGGATGTGAGAGTTGGACTGTGAAGAAAGCTGAGTGCTGAAGAACTGATGCTTTTGGACTGTGGTGTTGGAGAAGACTCTTGAGAGTCCCTTGGACTGCAAGGAGGTCCAACCAGTCCATCGTAAAGGAGATTAGTCCCGGGTGTTCATTGGAAGGACTGATGCCAAAGCTGAATGAAGCTCTAATACTTTGGCCACCTGATGCAAAGAGCTGACTCATTGGAAAAGACTCTGATGCTGGGAGGGATTGGGGGCAGGAGGAGAAGGGGATGACAGAGGATGAGATGGCTGGATGGCATCACCGACTCGATGGACATGAATTTGAGTGAACTCTAGGAGTTGGTGATGGACAGGGAGGCCTGGTGTGCTGCGATTCATGGGGTCGCAAAGAGTCGGACATGACTGAGCAACTGAACTGAACTGAATATTCCCTTGTGTAAATGTACCTAACTTCTTTATCTATTCGTCTGCTGATGGACATCTAGGCTGCTTCTATGTCCTAGCTATGTAAACAGTGCTGCAATGAATATTGGGGTACATCTGTCTCTTTCGATTCTGGTTTCCTCAGTGTGTATGCCCAGCAGTGGGATTGCTGGGTCATATGGCAGTTTTGTTTCCAGTTTTTTAAGGAATCTCCACAGTGTTCTCCATAGTGGTTGTACCAGTTTGCATTCCCATCAACAGTGTAAGATGATTTCCTTTTCTCCATACCCTCTCTAGCATTTATTGTTTGTAGACTTTTTTGATGGCAGCCATTCTGACCTGCTTGAGATGGTACCTCATTGTAGTTTTGATTTGCATTTCTCTGATAATGAGTGATGTTGAGCATCTTTTCATGTGTTTGTTAGTCATCTGTATGTCTTTTCTGGAGAAATGTCTGTTTAGCTCTTTGGCCCATTTTTTGATTGAATTGTTTATTTTTCTGGTATTGAACTGCAAGAGTTGCTTGTATATTTTGGAGATTAATTCTTTGTCAGTTGCTTCATTTGCTATTATTTTGTCCCATTCTGAAGCCTGCCTTTTCACTTTGCTTATAGTTTTCTTCGTTGTGCAAAAGCTTTTAAGTTTAACTAGGTCCCATTTGTTTATTTTTGTTTTTATTTCCATTACTTTGGGAGGTTGATCAATAATAGTAAAGATGATCCAAAATCTTGAAAACAAAATGGAGCTACAGATAAATAGATTAGAGACAAGAATTGATGAGAATTTCAATTAGGGTGAAATTGTCACTTTAACAGTATTGAGTCTTCCAATACATAAGGAAGATTTAGCTCTCCATTCATTCACATCTTTAAATTCTCTCAGCAATGTTTTTTACTTTTCAGTATCTAGGTCTCGCAGGTTTCTTAAATGTACTCCAAACTCTTTTGTTCTTTTTTATATAATTATGATTAGCATTGTTTTCATAATTTTATTTTCAGATTGTTGCTATTATATAGAAATATAATTGAGTTTGGCATATTGAGTTTGAATTGTGTTAACTTAATAGTTCTAGTAGCTTTTTTTGTAGTTCTTTAAGATTCTATACATAGATGATTACATAATTTATGAATAAAGACAATATTATTTTTGCCTTTCTACTTTGTATGCTTTTAATTTCTTGTTTTACTTTATTGCACTGGTAGAATCTCGTAGTGGAAAATATTCTGCCTCTGGTCATTAAGTGTGACATTAGTTGAAAAATTTTGAGATGCCTTTATCTGGTTTAAGACCCTTCCTTCCGTTCCTACTTTTCTGAGAGTATTTTCTTTTAATGGATGGGTGTTGGATTTTGTCAAATGTTTCTTCTGTGCCTATTGAGATAATCTTGGAACTAGTTCTTCACTTTATTAATATTATTACTTGATTTGGGGATGTTAAACCAACTTGAATCCCTGAAATACTCCACTTGGTCATAGTATAGTTAGTTCAGTCACTCAGTCGTGTCCGACTCTTTGCAACCCCATGAATCTCAGCACGCCAGGTCTGTCCTCAGTCATTTAGGAATCCTGGCTTCTTCTCCTGAGTGCCTTTGGTGTCAAGGAAGGCTTGGAGCTCCCAGTGGACCTTTGCACCTGGCCTGTAAACAAGAGAGGGCAATAAGGAGTACATTAAAGTGTGTTACTGTAATCCTGGAAATGTTAGCCATCACTTTGACCACATTTTCTGGCCATAATTTAAACACATGATTCCACCAAACAGTCCTGGGAAATGTAATCTAGTCCTTTGCCCTAGCAGAAAAGGAAACAGGACTCGGAAACACAGCATGGCCTCTGATGCAGTGTTTAAACATTCTGCATTGATTTAAAACTTCCTGATCATTTGAAATATTTCAGAGGTTTACAACTTAAAGTCAGTGAAACATATGAAAAATGACCAAAAAGCAACAAGGAGGAAGACATATCAAATTAATTGGCCAATTTGGAAGCAGCTATATTTTAAAAAATGACTATCCAAAGACAGTTCAAATGGAAATGAAAAGTGACAAATTCAGTGCTTCAAATCTTAATCTAAATGTGATAGTGTAAAGAGGTACATCTACATTTGGATATCTCCATTCACTTAATTACCCTCAGGTTTGATTGCAGCCTCTGAAAAATTAAGACGAGACTAACACTTGTTTGCATCCTTGTTTTGAAGCAAACAAAATAATGTATATGAGAGTTTTATAAAATATTAATTGCTAAACAAGTTTTATTTCAGGCTACTTGCATTAAGGAAAAATTACCTCCAAGACTGCTCCTGCCATTCACCTATGACTCATGAATTTTCATTTGGCCTAGAGTAGCAGAGGAAAGTCTTTCAAATAGTGTAAAATCTAGGTTTATCTGAGGTAACCTTTGCTGCTTGTAGGAAGTATGTGGCTGAGTAATAGTTCAAAAATAGCAAGTTATTTTGAGGAAGAACATATGTTCTTCAACAAATAAAATAAGTGTTCTGGAGAATAATTTTACAGCATATTTAATCACACATCTAGAATAACTTGAATCTTATAGTTCAGAACACTCGTACTTTGATACGAATTTTGAAGTGCTTTATTAAGTGTAGTAGTACCAAGTCGAGTACTATTATGTAGAGTTGAGTTTTATGAGTAGTTCTTATCAGCCTCTGTGAAGGAGACTATGCCATGAATAATCAGAACTGGAATACACAGACTAAGCAATTTATGCATTTAACATGTGTTTTGCAAACCTTTGAATGTAAGCTTACACACACAGACACATATAAGTGGCAGTTGCGATTAAGAGACTTATTTCGTAAGTCAAGCAAATAGTCTTTTCTGCTTTATGGTGACCTGCTAATGCACATCTACCAGGAATTCACTGATAGGTTCATTCAATAGACATTTGAAGTTGTAGGGACTAGGTCGGTGTTTTAGGGTATTAATAATAAAAAAAAAAAACTTAACTTTCTTCATGAAGTGAATCAGTTGGCCGATAATTTATACAGAAAAAATGTGACCAAAGATTTTCATTACAAAGTCAAGTGTTATGTAAGGAGTCAGGAACAGATTATAAGTAGTATGAATGTGGCAGAGTGAGATTCCTTTCAGTTTGGAGAACAGGGAAAGACACTGCCCGGAGGAAGGAACATTTTCATTGGATCTTGAAATATAGCTAGGATTTAGTGTGTGATAGACATGAGTAGTACTTCAGGCAGGGAAGGTGGCATGAGCAAGACAAGGGGATGATAGAGGAGCTATTGGCAATGAGTAAAAGGATTGATTTGTCTGGAGAATGAGATTCTTAAAAGAATTAGAGAAATCACTCAGCTTGAAAACACATCGTGGCCATGAGCTAGATAGCTTTAAAAGTTAACATATTAGAAAAAAGCCAGGCAGCTTTATGGACAACCTTGATGAGACACTGATGAGTGTCTACAATGAAGTAAAGCTGTTAAGAGAGCTTTGAAAGCATTATTTTAAAAAATGTAAATTGCCGAGGTTGACTTTACAATTTTACTTGACTCTTAAGAATCCTTGTCATCATAACAAATCAAGGGCTTTTCTTCTCTTCATGACTTAAAGGGCATTATTATTTTCTTTTTGCCCCAGATTTTTATTTCTTACTGTGTTGAGCGTCCAAGATTATTGTGCAATGACTCCTATTTTAAGGTTCCTTTATAGAAATAGTCATGTGTTACTTAGTAAGCAGAGTTCAGTTCAGTTCAATCACTCAGTCGTGTCTGATTCTTTGTGACCCCATGAATCGCAGCACGCCAGGCCTCCCTGTCCATCACCAACTCCTGGAGTTCATTCAGACTCACATCCATCAAGTCAGTGATGCCATCCAGCCATCTCATCCTCTGTCGTCCCCTTCTCCTCCTGCCCCCAATTCCTCCCAGCATCAGAGTCTTTTCCAATGAGTCAACTTTTCGCATGAGGTGGCCAAAGTACTGGAGTTTCAGCTTTAGCATCATTCCTTCCAAAGAAATCCCAGGGTTGATCTCCTTTAGAATGGACTGGTTGGATCTCCTTGCAGTCCAAGGGACTCTCAAGAGTCTTCTCCAACATCACAGTTCAAAAGCATCAGTTCTTCGGCGCTCAGCCTTCTTCGCAGTCCAACTCTCACATCCATACATGACCACAGGGAAAACCATAGCCTTGACTAGACGGACCTTAGTCGGCAAAGTAATGTCTCTGCTTTTGAATATGCTATCTAGGTTGGTCATAACTTTCCTTCCAAGGAGTAAGTGTCTTTTAATTTCATGGCTGCAATCACCATCTGCAGTGATTTTGGAGCCCAATAAAATAAAGTCTGATACTGTTTTCACTGTTTTCCCATCTATTTCCCATGAAGTGATGGGACCAGATGCCATGATCTTCGTTTTCTGAATGTTGAGCTTTAAGCCAACTTTTTCACTCTCTGCTTTCACTTTCTTCAGGAGGCTTTTTAGCTCCTCTTCACTTTCTGCCATAAGGGTGGTGTCGTCTGCATATCTGAAGTTATTGATATTGAATGTTGAGCTTTAAGCCAACTTTTTCACTCTCCTCTTTCATTTTCATCAAGAGGCTCTTTAGCTCCTCTTCACTTTCTGTCATAAGGGTGGTGTCATCTGCATATCTGAGATTGTTGATATTTCTCCTGGCAATCTTGATTCCAGCTTGTGTTTCTCCCAGTCCAGCATTTCTCATGATGTACTCTGCACAGAAGTTAAATAAGCATGGTGACAATATACAGCCTTGACATACTCCTTTTCTTATTTGGAACCAGTCTGTTGTTCCATGTCCAGTTCTAACTGTTGCTTCCTGGCCTGCATACAGATTTCTCAAGAGGCAGGTCAGGTGGTCTGGTATTCCCATCTCTTTCGGAATTTTCCCCAGTTTATTGTGATCCACACAGTCAAAGTATACAATCCCTTTTACAAGTTGCTGGATTTTGTTTGCCAATATTCTTTTTAAGGAGTTCTGCACCCATGTTTGGGCTTCCCAGGTGGCTAAGAGTTAAAGAATCTGTTTGCCAATGAAGGAGACATAGGAGATGTGGGTTTGATCCTTGGTTAAGAGGATCCTCTGAAGGAGATAATGGCAACCCACTCCAGTATTCTTGCCTGGGAGACCCCATGGACAGAGGAGCTTGGCGGGTTGTAGTCCATAGGGCTGCAAAAGGTCAGACACAACTGAGCATGCGTGAATGCACACACACCCATGTTCGTGTGAGACATTAAGATGTTTCAGTTTTTATCATGTCTCTGCTGGCTCTGGTGTCAAGGTAATACCAGCCTTGTAAAATAATTTGGAAAGTTTTCCCTCTTTCTCTTTTTTCTGAAAAGAGTTTGTGTAGGAATTTGTTATTTATTTCTTAAATGTTTGATAGAATTCAACAGTGAAGGCATCTGGGCCTAGGGTTTTCTTTGTGGGATAAATTTTGCTTATTAAGTCAGATTATTTACTTGATATACATCTCACATATTCTTTGTTCCTTTTTGAGTGCGTTTTGGTAATTAATCTTTCTCAGATTTTTTTCTGTGTGACATATATCTTCAATTCATTTGGGTTTATACCTAGGAGTGGAATTGCAGGGTCATATGAAAACTGACCCATTGGAAAAGGCCCTGATGCTGGGAAAGACTGAGGGCAAAAGGAGAAGAGGGCAGCAGGGGATGAGATGGTAGATGGCATCACTGACTCAATGGACATGAATCTGAGCAAACTCCAGGAGATGGTGAAGGACAGGGAAGCCTGGCATGCTTCAGTCCATGAGGTCACAAATAGTCAGACACGACTTAATGACTGGAGAACAACAATGAAAAACATTTGATTAAAATTTTGAGAAACTACTAGGCCATTTGCAAAGTAATTACATCATTTTACATTCCTGATATCAATGTATAAGGATTTCAGTTTGTTCATATCCTCTCCAATACCTATTATTATCTGACTTTTTGATTATAGCCATTCTAGTGGATGCAAGAATGTGCATTTTATTTGCGTTTCCTCAATGACTAATGATCATGTTTTCGTGTGCTTATTGAACATTTATACATATTCTTTGGAGAAAGCCTATTCAGATTTTTTTGCCCATTTAAAAAACTGATTTATCTGAGTTTTGTTGCTGTTATTTACTATTGATGTGTAGGAATTCTTTGTTGTGGATAGTTCGTTATGGATACAAGTCCCTTATCAGACATAAAGTTTGCAAATATTTTCTCCCATCTGTAGAGTAGGTGTTTTGTTTGTTTGTTTACTTTTTGTTTAATTTTTCTGATGTCTTTTGAAGAACAAAAGTTTTCATTTTGGTGAAGTTCAAGGTATCTATTTTTCTTTTGTCTCTTGAGCTTTTTATGTCACATCTAAGATGACTTTGCTTAACCCAATGTCATGGAAATTTACTCGTATTTTTTTCTAAGAGTTTTATTGGCTTACCTCTCACATTTAGGTTTATAATCCATTTGGAGTCAATCTTTGTATATAGTGTAAGGAATGGGCTCAACTTCACTTTTTTCACATGGCCATCTGGTTGTTCCAGCACTGTTTGCTGAAAAGACTATTCTCCCCTTTCATTGAACTGTTGTGGCATGCGTGTCAAAAAATTAATTCACCATAAATGTTTGGGTTTATTCCTTGGCTTTCAACTCTATTCCATTGACCTATATGTTATTCTTACGTCAATTTGTTATTTTTGTTTTTGTTGTTCAGTTGCTAAGTTGAGTCTGACTCTTTGTGACCCCATAGACTGAAGCACACCAGGCTCCTCTGTCCTCCACTATCTCCCACAATTGGCTCAAATTCGTGTCCATTGAGTTGGTGATGCTATCTAACCATCTCATCTTCTGCTGCCCCTTTCTCCTTTTGCCCTCAATCTTTCCCAGCATCGGGGTCTTTTCCAATAAGTCAGCTCTTCTATTCAGGTGGCCAAAATATTGGAGCTTCAGCTTCAGTATCACTCCTTCCCATGAGTATTCAGGATTGATTTCCTTTAGGACTGACTGGTTTGATCTCCTTGCAGTCCAAGGGACTCTCAAGTGTCTTCTTCAGCACCACAATTCAAAAGCATGCTCATCCTTCTTTATGGCCCAACTCTTATATCTGTATCTGACTAGCAGAAAAACCATAGCTTTGCCTTTATTGGCCTTTGTTGGCAAAGTGATGTCTTTGCTTTTTAATATGCTGTCTAGGTTTGTCATAGTTTTTCTTCCAAGGAGCAAGGGTATTCTAATTTCATGGCTGCAGTCACCATCTACAGTAATTTTGGAGCCCAAGAAAATAAACTCTGTCACTACGTCAATTCCACGACTGCACGTCTGAGTTTCTATTGAACTGATTACTGTCATTGTTATGAGTCACATTTTCCAGCCTCTTTGCATACCTAGTAATTTTTAACTGAATTCTAGACATTATTATGTTGCCACATGTCTGGATTTTTTTTCTAAAGAATATTTAGATTTGTTGGGTCTTTAGTTAAGTTACTTGTGTAACAACATGATCAATTTGAGGTGTGTTTCTGTGCTTGGTTAGGGTAGGCTTAGGGTAGGATTTACTCTAGGGTTAGTGTTTACTCATTCCTATTTCTGTTTATCCAGTCCTATTTCTAAGGGATGACCGTTTCTGGAGAGTCAGTTAAGCACACTGATGTTCAATGAGGTTTCTTCACTCTGACTGGTCAGCACTTGAATTTCTCCTAGCCCTGTACAAGCTCCAGGAACTGCTCAGTTGACAATTAATTTATAGTTCTCCGTTCAACTTTGTGAATGTGCACCGTACATGTGTACACTTAGTATTCAGCAGCAGACTTAACCTATGCAGGTTTCTGGAGCTCTTTCTCTACACAGCAACCTCTGCTCTGGTAGTCTGCCACACAAATTCCAGCTGCCTCAGACTTTCTGAACTTGATTTCTGTCTCCCCAGCTCCGTGGGACCGCCATACTCTTCCGGGGCTTCCCCCTCTTTGTTCCAGAAAATACCTCCAGGAAGAAAGATGGAGCTTTCTAGTAAGATTCACTTCATTTGTTGCCCTTGCCTTGGGGATCCCAGCCCTGCACTGCTTGTTATCCGATGTCTGAAGACACAAATTTCTTGTATTTCATCTGATTTTTCTAGTTGCTTATAATTGCCAGGCCAGTCAGCAATTGCAGAGTATTCTGTTGTGAGGTCATGAATGTTTTCAATTGCTAAAACATACATGTTTTTGGACTGTGTTTTTACATATAAGCCTCCCATTCTATGGATACATAAATATCCTGGGAATGTTAAGAATACTATTCATGTTCTTCTTATTTCTTGTATTAGTGGTATTTCACTGAGGGAAATTTCCCCTGCTATCTCAATTTGGACACTATTTTTGTCCAAATAGCCAGTGAGCTTTAATTGATTGATAATATTTATAATAAAAGTCAAGATTAATTAGAATTGGCACACTGTAGGGTTCCCCAGCAACTGTGTAGGTGGAAAGTGGGGAGAAACATACCATACCATTCATTCATTGGGTGATGCTGGTTCCTCTTATGAAAGGATCACAAGGATGTTTCCCACATAGGAACTTTTAAAATCTTTGCATAATTCTCATAACTATTATTCCAATTTTACAGTTGAAAAAACTGAAGTTCAGAGAAGTTCAGTAACTTCCCAAGGTCACAAAACTAGTAAATGAAGCAACCATAACTGGAAAATAGTCAGTCTGCCTAACCTGTACACTGTGCTTCACAGTTTTCAGAAATGTCGTATATCTGACCTATTGATGGAATTATTTCATATTTTTCATTACAGGTACGTAATTTTCTACTTTAAATTTTTTCTTTGTCATTTTATATGGCTTTTTTGAGTAATCTGAGCATAATCAGGCCATTAATGATTTTAATCTTGAAACTATACCCCAGGATATTTTTCCATATTATAAACCGCATAAGTTACATTTTTCTTTAAGTGAAAGTCCATGGTGGAATACTGAGACAAAGGAATAGACAGTTTTTGAAGGACTCCATACTTTAATAAATATTTCCTGAATTTTATCAAGACAGTTCCATCAAGCAGTGCATAAGCATGCCAGCTACTCCATGGAGTGTAGCTTTAATTGGTATCTTTGAAGACCCAAAGTTTCTAAAATGTCTAATGGTGGAATTTGAGGCACAGTGACATATGGGCAGAGGAGATATTTTTGGGAGCAGTCCCTTCCCTGTACCTCCCAAATCCCTTGCAGACCCCCTTTCTCCTCAGGCAGCCCCTCCTGCACATGTTGGGGGCAGGGCCTGGGCTCGGGGCACCTCTGCCAGGATCCTGCTGATCTATGTTCTTGTCTGACACTCAGCAGCTGTCGCAGAGGCGTGGGCTGCAGGCGCTGTTCCCCACGGGCCTTGTGCAGGCTGCAGGCCGGGGATCCTTTCCCGCCTAATCCGAGGGGCACTGGCGGTGGGGAGGGAGACAGCTGGGTGTAACTGATCTGCAAAGGAATGGAATGGTGCAGGCCTCCCAGTGCTGGGCTGGGCGTCTGCAGGCTGCCCTCCCCAGCTGCCAAGCCTTTAACCCTTCCCTCTCTTACTTCTCGCTCCTCTCCATCCTGGGAGTGGATGTCGTCCAGTTCGACCAAATCCCAGGAACATCCCCGGGTTGGGTCTGAACACCTTGAAGAGGAGCCAGCCTTGTGTTAGTTACTATTGGAGAGGCTAGAGCAGGAGCAAGAGGCTCAGGCCCTGTCTCAGAAGGAGACAAAGCCCCAGCAGGTGTCTCAGACAGCAGCAGAGGCAGAGACCGTGAGGTGGAAGCCTGGAGGCCCGGCTTGGGTTGGAGCTCAGGGAAGACTCCCTGGAGGAGGAAGTGAAGTGAGCACTGGGTTTGGAGTCATTTGATTCTTCCTCCATCTTTGCTCACTTTGCAGTGAGAGCTTATATAAGTCACTGTCTCTCTAGGATCTATTTGCTGCTCCTGAAAGTGTGGGATTTGAAGCTGATCTTTAAGGTTCTGTCCACATGGTAATAGTAGCTCTATTCAACATCTACCATAGGCCAGGGGCTTTATCCAGAAACATTCTCACCATCACTTTGCCAGATTCTCCCATGTTAGTGACAAGGAAACTGAGAATTTGGAGAGAGGAATCACACAGCTGTGCAGAGACAGAGCCTGGCCCCCAAATCCAAGCTCTTCCAAGGCCTCCTGTTCTGTCTTCATCTCCAATAGTCTGTAAATGGTGGCTGAGTTCAGGCAGAGTGGAGGCTGGGTGCACCGCAGGCTGGGGCCCAGAAGAGGCAAAGGCTAGCAATGAGCCTTGGAGCTCCTGGATGAAGGGCAGGCTGCGGCTGGTTGGGACTCCCGGCCCCTTTTATTCTCCTGTTCTGGGCGCAGCTGGGCTGAGATCTCCTGGCTCAGCCAGGCAGCCTCACAGAGTCACGGCCTCTGCGGTTGTCCAGCCCGTTCCCATCCATGAGCTCACTTGACCCTCATGCCAAGCTTAGGATACAGAACCTGTCAGCCCTCTTCACAATGAAGGATGGAGGCTTGAAATTTTCCAGCATTCCTATAACTGGTAACTAACCAAAGAGAGACTAGAGCCCTCTTTCCACTGTCTGCTCTGGCCTCCTAGAGAAGGGGCTGGAACACTAGCTACCAGGCACCCCATGTTCCTCTTCATGCTCCTGTTTCTCTAGAGTTAAGAAGGAAAATATGAGTGTGGGCTCTGGAGTTAAGCAAGCATGGGCTCAAGTTCTGCCTCCCTCACTCTCGAGCTGTGCAGTTGCTTAACCTCTCTGAGCCTTAGCTTCCTCCTGTGTTGTAAATGAGATACAGGTGAATAATAAATACATGCTGGAGGCTGGCCTGCCTCCCTCTTCCCTGAGCAGAGCACAGACACAGGCTGGCATGAGACACCGCAGGGAATCAGAATGTAGGGCTGGGGGTAGGGGGTGGTGCTAATGGCTGCAGAAGCATCCTGTGGGCTGGAGTTTTGCAGTGAGGTAGGAGTCTAGGCTGGTCTGAAGGGTGAGAGGAGCTGCCTAAGGGAAGGAGGACAAGGACATTCCGAGTGAGGCACAGGCCACGGGCAGAGGCGGGAACAGACATGGTGTGGGAGGAACAGAGATGGAGTTTGGGTTTAGCTGCCTGGGGAGGACACTCAGCCCAGAGGGAGGTGGGTCTTCATGGAGAATGAGAGTGGAGCAACAAGCCCAGAGGATGCTCAGCTCTGGAGAACAAGTTCTGCAAGGGTGCAGGGGCTGTACCAGCACCCACCATGTTGCCCAGCTATCGCCCCCGCCCCTACCCCTCTCCATGGGTTGCCCAGACCTCTGGGCAAATGGCTGGGTAGGGTATGGTTCCAGCTTGGGAAAGACAGCTGTGCAGGCCTCCTGCCTGCTGCAGGGGATTAACTGGCACTGCCATGGTATGTGGGGGGCACCTGGCTCCCAGCTCAGCCCACCCCACACCCTTTAACTTCTTGCTGCCCGGGTCCTTTGCTTTCATGTTTAAAGGCATGTTATTTCTCTTTTTTCAGTGTCCTGTGTTAGACATTGGGGGCACAGAGATAAATAGAGATCCAGGGCAGGGTCTATCCAGCCAGAGGCAGCTTTGTCGATCAGTCTCTCCTTGTGCCACCCACGGGACCTCTAAGAGCTTAGATCTCTTTCCCAGTGAAACACTTCTCT
Source organism: Madoqua kirkii (assembly GCA_006408675.1). Classification (NCBI taxonomy): domain Eukaryota; kingdom Metazoa; phylum Chordata; class Mammalia; order Artiodactyla; family Bovidae; genus Madoqua; species Madoqua kirkii. The sequence continues at coordinate 4,494 of SJYC01134045.1, read as the reverse complement.
CTCCACTGGCTCCTTCCAAGATACATGGTCAAATCACTGCCCTCCTCAAACCAGCAAACAAGCAAACTTTCCTTTGACCTTATGCCCTATCTCTTTTCTGTTTCCTCAGCCAAACTCCCTAGCATTGTCCACATTATCTCTACCTCCTCACTGAGAAGACACCATCCACCAGACTCACCTCCACTGCTTCCTGAGCATATAGCTGGACCACGTCTCCCAGCCTCCCTTGCAGTTAGGTGTGGCCACGTACATGAGTTCTGCCCAGTGGGATGCGAGTGGAAGAGAGCCAGACATGTTCAGTCCTGCTCCCTCAAACCTGCAGTGCACGCTCCCTGCACTCTTCCTGGGGTGCAGATAAGCACAGCACTTTTTGAAGGCTCGTGCTGAAGACGGTAGACTCTCAAGACAGAGGAGTCAGGGTCTCTGAATTATTTTGGATGCAAGGTTCCAGCTACACAGGAACATCTACTTCTCATTTTCCATAGTAAGAGGGAGATAAACTTCTATCATGTTTCAGTCCAAGAAAAGATCTGAGTTGCTATTCATTTAAAAAAAAAAAAGGAGTTGGGTCCTCCAGCTTCTCCATCTTCCCATGTTGGAAAATCCAAGAAAGCAAGGAAGAGGGGAACTGGAATTCTGAAAAGAAGGTTGGAAGAAGGAAACGCTCTGCTCTGAGATTTCCTGAGGCAAGATACGGCCAGTGAACTTACTCAGGCAGCTTTTAACCTTCACCTTGAAGTTGTTCCTTTTTGGTTTGGGGCTATGTTTGCAATCTGCCTCCCTTAAACCACCATGACAAGTGTGTGAGGCTTCAAGGCTCGTGTGGTCAGAGGCTTAGGGAGATGTAAAAGTTAGGGCCACAGGTGGGTGAACAGGCCCGAGACCTAGGCCTGGGGGAGAAGCCTGAAGCTGGGGCAGGTGCTGACACAGCAGATGGGAGAGGCAAGGAAAGGGTTAAGGAGTCTGAGAGCAGGATTGGCTCCCCTCTAAGTGAGGGCAGTAAAATCAGCATGTCGCCTCCAATTTGCTCCGGCCTGACCTTGAACGTGAATCATTCCATCACAATGTCCTTATTGATTTCCACAGGAAGAAGATTAAGCCCAGAAAATCAGGGCGGGAACTTGAGCCTGAAGCACGGAAAATGGGATAGTTCTGGAGCTCAAAACCCCTCGTGTTGGCAAATACGTCACAGGGGGCTGCAGGCTGGACGGCCGCCCAGCTCGGCTACCAGCTTTCTGATGGCTGGGTCCTGAGCTTCCGTTTCCTTACCTGTCTGGTGTGTGGCCTCCAGGGTTTCCTCAAGCTTTAAGTCATGTGCAGAGAGAGGGGAGGAAACGAAGGATGGGGGAGATGCTATAGATATGCCTTTAGGCTCTTTGGGGGTGATCACCTCAACCTTCTGTATGCAACGGCAGTCCCTGGGACCCTCAGAACCCAACAGGCTGTTCCAGGACCAATGCTGACATGGAACCAGCCAGCCCAAACAGCCAGGAAGGTCCTCCTTAGTCCTAAAAATCCTTCAAAGGAATGAGATGGATATGGTGGGTAGGTGGGGTGTGTGTGTGTGTGTGTGTGTGTGTGTGTCCCTGCATAGGTGCATAAAGGAAGCAGGTCATTTTCTGGGAACTGACCCACAATTTCCTTCTTTCATTGAACATATCCTGAAAAGCCCACCATACCAGTTTATTAAAAGGCTATATAGTATTCTATGGTGGAGAAGGAAATGGCGACCCACTCCAGTACTCTTGCCTAGAAAATCCCATGGGCGGAGGAGCCTGGCGGGCTACAGTCCATGGGGTCTCAAAGAGTCAGACACGACTAAGCGACTTCACTTTCACTTTTCATTTTCACTCATTGGAGAAGGAAATGGCAACCGACTCCAGTGTTCTTGCCTGGAGAATCCCAGGGACGGGGGAGCCTGGTGGGCTGCCATCTATAGGGTACGTCTGATGCAACTTGGCAGCAGCAGCAGCAGTATTCTATGGTGTGACTGTACTAGGTTATTTTAATCGTTCCCTAATGATAGGCATTTAAAGTTATCATTTTTTTTAACTTAAGACAATGTGCCATAAACATCCTGGCACATGCCTCTTTTTAGGAATTACTTCTTTAGATGTTGTGTTCATTTCCTGATGCTGTAACAGACTACCATAAACTCCAGCCTCAGCTTCTATCATCGCATCTCTTCTGACACTTATCCTGCTGTGATTCCGTTGGGCCCACCTGAATAATCTAGGATCATCTCCCCACCACAAGATCCTGAACTTGATCACATCTGCAAAGCCCCTTTACCATGTAAAGGACACATTCAGAGGCTCCTGGCACTGATATGTGGATATTTCTGGAGGACTGCTGCTCAGCCCACCACAGCTTCCTAGAAATAAGATGGCTGAGTCAAAGGGTACATGCATTTTTAATGTAAATCAACATCTCATAATTGTATCAATGAACACTCATATCAGCACTATGGGTACTGGCTTCTTGAATGCAATTGGGCAGTGTTGATTTAGGTTTGACATCCTCACCTTTCGCTCTCTTCCCCCAATGCAGAGCAGGAAGCATGCTGGTTGGTGATTTGCTTCTCGTTAATCTTTCACTTATGTCTTAGCCTAAAAGAGTTGGTTCTCCAGGATGAAGCTAGGGGAACAGGACTGGGAGTTTTAGCCATACGGTTGGGGTGTGAGGTGGGTTTCCAGGAGAAGCAGGCAGGAGGGGGTACCTGGGTGGGTATGGAAACCCAGGAACACTGTGATTCCAGAGATCAGTGTGATCATCAGAACGTGTGGCCACCTGTAAGTGTATAGTGAGGGTGGAGCAGGAGAAGTCAGAGTGACCTCCAGGGTCCTAAAATAGGGTCTTGTCTTCAGAGTTGACATTCCTTCAGATTCAAAGCAAATCTGACACCTCAGAGATGCTCAGAGGCCTGATGGGTTCCTGTGGTTTACTGGATATACAGACAGAGTACAGATACAGGAACAAAGAGGCTGCAGGAACAGCTGGGGACTATTGTGGCACAGGGCCCTGATCCCAAGGGCACCAGGGCAGCCACGCGTCTCCAGACACACAGGGCAGAGCTGAAGTCAGAACAGCCTCACGCTCATACCCTTAGGACCCAGCAGCATAAAGTGGCATGTGGTGGGGTGTGAAGGAAGCCCCAGGCTGGCTCTAGGAAGGACACTGTGGTTTAGAGACCAGGCTCTGACAAGCTCAGAGACAGCTACACACGTATCAGGCCTCACTTCCCACTGAACATTGCTCTCCTACTGGATAGTCTCATGAAGCAGAGAGCTGGGCACTGGCAGAGCTAGGAAACCCCCACACTTGGGCCGCTCCAGAGACCATGTACTTGGAAAAAAGGCACACGGCAGAGCCAGGGTCTCCCCTTGCAGGCTGAAGTTATCATTAAACACCCTAAGGCCATTAGAGGGATGGACTGCACAGCCACATGGGGCTGAGTGGAGCTGGACCCCCACAGAGGGTCCTTCCATCACACCTCACCAGAGCCACTTGCCAGGGAGGCTGGTTCTGAGGGGTGAGAGTGGAGGTGAGTATGGCCCTGTTCTTCTAAATCCTTTCCTGAATTACAAGATCAATGACAGAATACCAGGGCTCCCCTCTCTGGGCTATGGGAAACTTGAAGGTCACTGAACACACTCCCCAGTCTCTGACCTCACAGATACTGGTAAGAGCACACGGGCTTGGGAACCAACCCGTTTTGCCTCTGGGACAGCCCTCCTGGACAGCACTGCACAGATACAGGTGCTGTAATTAAAGCCCTCTTTCCTTTTACTGAGTTTGTGGTTCTTCCGTGATCCAGAGGGCCAAGGAGGAGATGGGTCATTAGACCCAGGTCTCTGCTGGGTCTTGGGTATAGCCTTGGTCCCAGCTTCTCAGGAAAATTGTCTCCTCCTCCACCAACACTGCAGCAGAGTCTCCAGTGACAGAGGGCCCTTCCCAGACCTCAAGCCAGGGACAGAGTTGAGCTCCCTGAGCCCCAAGCTGTGGCACTCTCCCATATGTGGAGGAGGGAGAGGCAGGATGGGCCAGTGCCACCGGTTCTGGTCACTCTCTGTGCTCTGCCCACCATTTCACCCTCAGCACATACCAGCTCTACATACTTTTAGTGCCTCCCCGCCCACCCTACACTAGGCCAGTCAGAGCAGACAGTGGTCCGGCCAGCCCCTGCCCCCAGGCCTCAGGACCACTGGCAGGCACAGTCGGTGGGCTCCTGCAAGGTGTAGGGCACCCAGGTGGCATTGGTGGCACAGAAGAGCTGCACGGAGCGCCGCTGCAGGCCCACCTCGCGGCAGCACTTGCAGAAGCGGGCGTAGGTATTGATGTTATAATTGTAGATGCTGGCAGACGGGCACCTCCCATCACAGGACACTAGGTTCACCTGGAGATAGGCAGGCCAGTGAGGCAGCCTGTGTGGCTTCCTTCCCCCTAAAGCTCCCTCCATTCCCATATTTGGTTTGCCCCCACCCCACCCCACCC
>SJYC01134039.1:0-19200 GCA_006408675.1 Madoqua kirkii | reverse complement strand
TGCAGATGGTGACTGCAGCATGAAATTAAAAGACGCTTACATTTTGGAAGAAAAGTTATTACCAACCTAGATAGTATAATCAAAAGCAGAGACATTACTTTGCCGACTAAGGTCCATCTAGTCAAGGCTATGGTGTTTCCTGTAGTCATGTATGGATGTGAGAGTTGGACTGTGAAGAAGGCTGAGCACTGAAGAACTGATGCTTTTGAACTGTGGTGTTGGAGAAGATTCTTGAGAGTCCCTTGGACTGTGAGGAGATCCAACCAGTCCATTCTGAAGGAGATCAGCCCTGGGATTTCTTTGGAAGTATTGATTCTAAAGCTGAAACTCTGGTACTTTGGCCACATCATGCAGAGTTGACTCATTGGAAAAGACTCTGATGCTGGGAGGGCTTGGGAGCAGGAGGAGAAGGGAACAACCGAGGATGAGATGGATGGGTGGCATCACTGACTAGATGGGCATGAGTCTGAGTGAACTCCGGGAGTTGGTGATGGACAGGGAGGCCTGGCGTGCTGCGATTCACGGGGTCGCAAAGAGTCAGACACGACTGAGCACCTGAACTGAAGAAGAGACATCCTTGCCCTGTCTAATATAGTACATCATCTTTGTTCTCAAAAAATATTCTTACTGAGTATAGAATTCTAGGCTGACTATTTTCCTCCCTGCTGCTGCTAAGTCGCTTCATTCGTGTCCGACTCTGTGCAGCCCCATAGATAGCAGCCCATCAGGCTCCACTGTCCCTGGGATTCTCCAGGCAAGAACACTGGAGTGGGTTACCATTTTCTTCTCCAATGCATGAAAGTCAAAAGTGAAAGTGAAGTCGCTCAGTCATGTCCAATTCTTAGCTACAACCCAGCTATTTAAAGATGTTGCTCCATTGTCTTGCTTACATTGTTTCTCATGAGAAATGTGCTATGATTCTGCTTTTGGTTCTTCTGTATATAACATGCCCCTTTTTTCTTCAGCTACCTGGTTTTGTGGGTTTTTTGTTTTTTTTTTTTTTTTTTTGGCCACTCAAGCATACAGAATCTTAGTTCCCAGATCAGGGGTTGAATCTGAGTCCCCTGCTTTGGAAGCTTGGAGTCTTAACCACTGGACCACACTGGACCACCAGGGGTACCTCTCTAGCTCCTTTTAAAATGTTTTCTTAATCACTGGTTTTGAAAATTTTGACTAGAATGAACCCTGATATAGTTTTCTTCACTCTGTGTGTGTTTTGGACTTCATTGAGCTTCTTGGATATGTGGGGTTATAATTTTCATTAAATTTATAAATCTTTTGGCCCTCCAGGCTCCTCTGTTCTATGGGATTGTCCATTCAAGAATACTAGAGTGGGTTGCCATTTCCTACTCCAGGGAATCTTCCCAACTCAGGGACCAAACCTGAGTCTCTTGCATCTCCTGAGCTGGTAGGCAGATTTTTTACCACTGTGCCACCTGGGAGAACATATTATTTTTTTGAATAATATTACAAAAAATTTTTTCTGTCTCTACCCACACCCCCCACACACACTTTAGGGACTCCAATATTATGCAGATATGTCATCTGAAGTCTCACAACTCACTGATAGTTTTTTCAATATTTCAAAGTTATTTCTGTGTTTTATTTAGATAGTCTCTATTGCTATGCCTTTAAATTCACCAATTTTTTTCTTCTGCAATGTTTAATCTATTGTTATTCCCACCCAGTGTAGTTTACATCTCCTGCATTAGTGTTATTTTCAAGAGGCTCAGTTTGGATCTTTAAAAAAAAAAATCTTTCATGTCTGTACATAACTTTGTGAACATATGGAATACATCTATAATACCAGTTTTAATGTCTTTGTTCTGCTAATTCTAGCATCTGTGTCAATTGTGTCAGCTGAAATCTATTGATTATTTTTCTCTTTATTATGATTGGATTTTCTTGCTTCTTTGTATGCCTTGTGATTTCTTTTTTCTTTTTTTTTGCCTTGTAATTTCTGATTAGAAACTATACAGTATGCATTTTAGATGCTGGATATTTTTGCATTCCTGTTAATATTCTTGAATTTTGCTCTGGGATGCAGTTGAATTACTTAGCATCTTGCCTTGAGGGTTTGTTAGATAGGATCAGAGCAGTGCTCAGTCTAAGGACGGTTATTCTCTACTACTGACGAGAGACCCCTCTGAGCACTCTGCCCAAAGCCCTAAGGTTTATCAGGTTTTCAGTTTACTGATGGGAAGGGGCAATATCCTCGGCCTCATGAGAGCACCTAGGCCCTAGGCCCTTTTCTGGTGGTTCCTTCTCTGACTTTCGTGACTTTTCTCACGTGCATGTGCTGATCAGTACTCTTCTGAATACTCAAGAGACACCTTCTGTAGATCTGTGAAGTTCTCCTCTGCAGCTCTCTCTGCTCCATCATTTTTCCTGCAAATTCTAGCTGGTTTGTTCTTTCCAAGCTCTTAGTTCCATCTCCTCAACTCAGAGACCACAGTTATCACAGTTCATAATTAACAAATGAGTGTGATTCCTTGATTACTTGATTAATGTGTGACCCTTACTTCACAACTACACTATCCCTGAAAGAACCATTTCAGTCTGTTTTGCGCATCATTGTATTTCCAGTGTCTCACACAGTTTCTGGCTAATCTTAGGTCGTTAGTGAATACTCAGTGAATAAAAGAATGAACATTAAACCCAATCACTGCACAAGGAAATACTAAGTTCCTAGCTCCTCTGTCCATGGGATTCTCCAGGCAAGAACACTGGAGTAGGTTGCAAGGCCCTTCTGCAGCCTGAAGACTTCATGGACATTTAATTACAGTCTGAATGTTTGTGTCCCCCCTAAATTCATATGTTGGAGTCCCAGTGCCAACGTAGTGATGTTAGGAGGTGGAGCCTTTGACAGATACATCATCTGAAGTCTCATAGCTCACTCATAGTTTATTCATATTTTAAAATTATTATTATGAGGGCAGAACCCTAATGAATGGGATTAGTACCTTTATGAAACAGACCCCAGAGAGGTCCCTCATCCCGTCCACCAGGTGAGAACCCAGCAAGAAGGCAGAAGGCACTGGCTACTGGCTGTAACCCAGGAAGAGGGCTCTCACCAAAGGCGACCATGCTGGCATCTTCATCCTGGACTTCCATCCTCCAGCAATGTTAGAAAATAAATTTCTGCTTGTAAACCTCCCATTTCTCTGGTGTTTTATTACAGAGCCTGAACAAAGATAATACATGATCTTTTTTTTTTTTTTCAATTATCTCTCCTTTTTCTCTTTTAGATTTATTGAAGTTAAAAACAATGGCTCAGGAGACGTACCTGGTGGTCCGGTGGCTTAGAGCCCACCTTCTAATGCATAAAACTCTGGTTCAGTCTCTGGTCAGGGAACTAAGCTGCAGGGCAGCTAAGCCTGCACACCCAGCTACTGAGCCTTGGCGCTCTAGAGCCCTCACGCCACAATTGAAGAAAACTGTGAGCTGCAAGGAGGAGCCTGAGCATCACAACGCAAGATCCTGTGTGCCACACCTAAGACTCCAAGCAGCCAAACAAATAACTGAAGTCTTCCAGAAAAAGATAAAGATGAAGGGCTCTGAGCTGCATTTATCAACATGGAAAACCTCATATAAGATTGAATGAAGAGAGCAAGTTGCCCGAGACTATGTTCAATAGGATACCATATGTAAAGTTTAAAAATATGGAAAGCATATTGTATATAGTTAAGGGATACATATATCTAAGAAGTGTATGAAAACATTCATAGGAATAAACTATACCAGTTTAGGATAACGGTTCCTTTATTATAGGAGGAGAAGGGAGTGATAGCTGAAAAGGGGGCATTCAAGGAGCAACATTTGATCCTTCAAACTCCAACTATGTTCTGCCAGACAAGCATCATCATCATTTGGTAGCTTGTTTGAAATGTAGAACCTTGGTCATCACTCCAGATCTGCTGAGTCAGGATAGATTCCCGAGTGGCTCACATGCATCATAAAATCTAATAAGCACAGTTTTTGGTGGAACTACAGCATTATTGTTAACTGTCTTAAGTGTGAACCTGCTAAGCATGGCTGTGTCAAAATGCTTGACTTCTTAGGAGATGCATGTTGAAGTATTTAGGGGCAAAGTGACATTGCTGCCTGCAACTTTCATTCAAAGGTTCAGAAAATAAAAGTATTTGAGATGCTAATGACTGGTAAATTGAGGTGTTATTGTTGTTTACTCACTAAGTCATGTCTGACTCTTTTGGACCCCACTGACTGAAGCCCACCAGGTTCCTCTGTCCTAGAATTTCCCAGGCAAGAACACTGGAGTAGGTTGCATTTCCTTTCCCAGGGGATCTTTCCCACGCAAGGATCAAACCTGAATCTCCTGCATCTCCTGCATTGGCAGGCAGATTCTTTACCACTGAACCACCAGGGTGCTGCTGCTGCTGCTGCTGCTTAGTCGCTTCAGTCATGTCCTACTCTGTGTGACCCCATAGACGGCAGCCCACCAGGCTCCCCCATCCCTGGGAGTCTCCAGGCAAGAACACTGTAATGGGTTGCCATTTCCTTCTCCAGTGCATGAAAGTGAAAAGTGAAAGTGAAGTCACTCAGTTATGTCTGACTCTTCGCGACCCCATGGACTGCAGCCCACCAGGCTCCTCTGTCCATGGGATTTTCCAGGCAAGAGTACTGGAGTGGTGTGCCATTGCCTTCTCCAGAACCACCAGGGTGAGGGGTGTACAAATGTTTATTATACTATTTTCAACTTTTATGTAGATTATACATTTTTACAATTTCAAATGTAGAATATGTTTAATGGAATAGCTTTGAATTTTAAAATATACTTAGAGGAAAATTGATATGTTGACAATATGGAATTATCTGATCTATGAACATGATATGTCACTCCACATGTTCAAGTTTTCTTCTCTGTTCTTTGGCAACACTGAAAAGGTTTATTCATGTAGATTTTATACATTTATTTTCAATTTACACTTAGATATTTGACTGCTTTATTGGCAAAACTGTGTATGGATTCTTCTCAGCTTTATTTCTGTGTGTTGCCAGTATATATAATAGAAAGCCATTTATTTCAGAATATTTATTTTGTAAAGAATCTGCCTGCAATGTGGGAGACCTGGGTTCGATCTCTGGGTTGGAAAGATCCCTTGGTTGAGGTCATGGCAACCCACTCCAGTATTCTCTCCTCGAGAATCCCCATGGACAGAGGAGCCTGGAGGGCTGCTGTTCATGGGATCAAAAAGAGTCAAACACGACTGAGCAACTAAGCACTCTATAGTGAAGTCTCTCAGTCGTGTCCGACTCTTTGCAACCTCATGGACTATAGCCCACCAGGCTCCTCCATCCATGGGATTCTCCAGGCAAGAATACTGGAGTGGGTTGCCATTTCCTTCTCCAGGGGATCTTCCCAACCCAGGGACTGAACCCAGGTCTCCCACATTCCAGGCAGACGCTTTAACCTCTGAGCCACTATACCCAAATCAAGCACTCTATACTACACTCTTATTTTTCTAATAATTTCTGAACTCATTTTCTTAAAAATTTTAGGCAATGATAACATCCGAAAAGAGTGAAAAGTTTGTCTTTTCTATTATTTTTAGAATTTTTAGTTTCCCTATTAAGTTGAATTCCTGTATGATTTAAATAGCAGTGATAGTATCATCATCTTCCTGACTTTAATGGAATGGCTGCTAGAGTATCACAGTTAATCTAATGTTGCTTTTAGTTTCACTTATATTCTTTTCATTGTAACATACTAATAACTTTTAAGCCCCTTTTTGGCATCTTTGGAGGTGATTTCATTGTTTTTTTTTTCTCTTATAATTTACGAATATAATACATTTCTTTATATAAACTATATATTCATTTTAGAAATATAACTCCTTGGTCATTATTCTCGTCACATGGTGTTGACTCTCCTCTTACTAACATTTCATTTTTTCCATCTATATTCACAAGTAAAATTGGTCTATGATATTCATTTCAATTGCTTGCTTTGTCAGATTTTAGTATCAAAGCCTAACTATAAATTGTAATCTTCCTCACTGTAGGTTGCTCGATACACACCCGTGAACTGAACTGAATATGGCTACTGTGCTGCTTCACATTTAGCTCCTTGTTCATTACATACAGAAGCCCAAGAACAAACATCATTAATATTCCTTTGCCATAAGTTAGACAAGCCAGGAAAAATACAGTCAGATCATGAGCATCAGCTTAAGATCATAGGCTTTAAAAAACTCCCTGTGGAAATACTTGCTGGATGGAAAATATCCCATTGATTTTTGAAAATCAGCTTAGTAATATTTCATTGCTAAAAATAAAGACTAACTGAATATAAACCCTTCTGGTAAAATGGATAAAAGACTGTTACATAAGCAAAACTTTTAAGAAAGGTAGAAAAATTTAGAGCATGTAGGAAAGACAGTGACTATCCAAACTAGATCTCAGAACACTCAATATACATTCACAAAGTACAAGCGATATTTTGACCATCTTGTTCATTTTTCATATCAAGTCTGACCCAGTGCCTCTCATGGGAGAAATACTCAATAAGCATTTTTTGAAGGCACCAGGAGAGATGATTCTTCTATTGACTGGCATAGAGGAGCCACCCTATGTCCAAGGCCAGGGGCAGCAGCTGGGAGGAACAACCCCACGTCCAGGGAGGGGTGGCTGTGCGGAGGCAGGAAGGCCTAGAGAAGCTATCCCACGTTGAAGGTCAGGAAGGGCAGTGGTGAGGAGATACCCCTCATCCAAGGTAAGGAGTAGTGGCTGTGCTTTGCTGGAGCAGCATGAAGAGATACCCCATGCCCAAGGTAAGAGAAACCCAAGTATGATGGTAGGTGTTGCAAGAGGGCATCAGAGGGCAGACACACTGAAACCATGCTCACAGAAAACTAGTCAATCTAATCACACTAGGACCACAGCCTTGTCTAACTCAATGAAACTAAGCCATGCCCATGGGGCAACCCATCTCTCATGGTGGAGAGATCTGACAGAATGTGGTCCACTGGAGAACGGAATGTCAAGCCACTTCAGTATTCTTGCCTTGAGAACCCCATGAACAGCATGAAAAGGCAAAATAATAGGATACTGAAAGAGGAACTCCCTAGGTCAGTAGGGGCCCAATATGCTACTGGAGATCAGTGGAGAAATAACTCCAGAAAGAATGAAGGGATGGAGCCAAAGCAAAATCAATACCCAGCTGTGCATGTGACTGGTGATAGAAGCAAGGTCCAATGCTGTAAAGAGCAATATAGCATAAGAACCTGGAATGTCAGGTCCATGAATCAAGGCAAATTGGAAGTGGTCAAACAAGAGATGGCAAAGGTGAACGTCGACATTCTAGGAATCAGCGAACTAAAATGGACTAGAATGGGTGAATTTAACTCAGATGACCATTATATCTACTATTTCAGGCAGGAATCCCTCAGAAGAAATGGAATAGCCATGATGGTCAGCAAAAGAGTCCGAAATGCAATACTTGGATGCAACCTCAAAAACAACAGAATGATCTCTGTTCGTCTCCAAGGCAAACCATTCAATATCACAGTGATCCAAGTCTATGCCCCAACCAGTAATGCTGATGAAGCCGAAGTTGAATGGTTTTATGAAGACCTACAAGACCTTTTAGAACTAACACCCCCAAAAGATGTCCTTTTCATTATAGGGGACTGGAATGCTAAAGTAGGAAATCAAGAAACACCTGGAGTAACAGGCAAATTTGGCCTTGGAATGCGGAATGAAGCAGGGCACAGACTAATAGAGTTTTGCCAAGAAAATGCACTGGTCATAGCAAACACCCTCTTCCAACAACACAACAGAAGACTCTACACATGGACATCACCAGATGGTCAACACTTGCATGTGCACTGGCCTGATGAGGTGTTAACGGCCCTGTGGAGTGTGTGGTGCTTGTGAGTGGCTGACTGACCATGTTGGTGTGTATGTGAGTGTGCTGAGAATGTTTGACAGTATATGTCTGTGTGCATCTGGACACGCTCATGTGATGTGTGTGGTGCTGTAGGGAGAGGTGGCTGGCACTGACCTTGGCACACTCAGTCTCGTTGAGCGGTGGGCAGCTGATGGGCGAGCGGACGAGCACGGCACCCAGGGGAGTGCTGCTGCAGTGGTGGCGGGTGCAGTCTGCGATCCAGGACGCCCCAGGCTGGGGGACAGAGGCGGGGGATGGGGACTCGGGGACGACGGCCCAAGTGAACCAACAGGGCATAGCTCTGAGAACAGGTACCACCCAGAACTTGGCACTGCCCAGGACCCCATGTGGACCCAGTCCTGGGAGCTGGTCCCAGGTGTCCCTGCCTGGGACACCTTCCCAGTTGCGCAGTTAAGAGCTGCATACCAAGAACAGGGAGGTGGTGCCGTTGGGGAAGGTGAAGAGGCAGGACACGTTCCTGCAGGAGCCACAGCAGGCTGCCAGGTCCCTCGGGTGCTCGTACTCCTGATTCTGTAGGACAGGGTGGGACGCGATGGGCTCAGCCCCGGGGCCCACCTCCACCCTCCTGCACTCCCACTCTCTGCTTGTCCCAGAGCCCAGAATCCAGAGGAAGGGCCCCGGAGATGGCTGGGAAGGAAACCCCCAGCCTCTTTCAATGTCGAATAGCAAGACCATCCTTATGTACCCTGAACCTCCCTTATACCCCTTCCTTGACCCAGCCTCAGTGGACCAAGAGACGACATTGCTGCTAATTAAGGGTGCCAGTATTCATGCCAGACAGACTTTCATTCGGGTCTCAGTTCCTGGGGAAATTTTGACAAACAGCTGGACCTCCCTAAACTTCAGTTTTCTCATCTAACAAATGGGAATAATTTCATCAACTTTTACTCGACTAATACCGATCCAGGCCTTACTAGAAGCGAGTTGCTGTCCTAGGTACCTGGCATATAGAAGCACTCAACAAATGGTAGCAACACAAAGACACAAACCAAGATGACAGGGAATGTGCCAGGCACGAGTAGGTGCTTAATAAATGTGTATTTTCTCTGTCAAATGTCCACCCTCGCCAGGCCCACGCTCTTACTATTCCCGTCTGGCCTCGGCACTTTGCACAGGGGTTCTTGAAAGTCCCCCACCATGCCCATTCTCTAGACTTGTCCAAAGAGCTTGGGTGAGTCTGAAGCGCCCCACTGACACCCAGCCCCCCGGGCCCCCAGCCCCTTCCCCCTACCGCCTCACAGTGGACGTCACACAGCACGGAGGTGGTGTTGATCTGGTAGAAGCTGGTCAGAGGGTCGAGCATGTCAGTGCAGCGGGAGGTGTGGCACACGCCGTCTGCTGAGAGCTCCACGACCGTCTGGCCCGGCTGCATCACCCCCAGCTCACGACTCAGACACACGGGGGCCTTCACTGGATGGGCGAGCAGGGTGGCGATAGTCAGCAAGAGCCCAGCACCCCTACCAGCCCCAGGCCTGTCTCTTATACACATCTAGATGTGTATAAGAGACAGGCTCATAGCAAACACCCTCTTCCAACAACACAAGAGAAGACTCTACACATGGACATCACTGGATGGTCAACACCGAAATCAGATTGATTATATTCTTTGCAGCCAAAGATGGAGAAGTCCTGTCCTACCTCCCTGGCTTCCCCCTCCCCACTCACCGCACTCATATTTGGCGCAGCCACACACGTTCTCCGCGCTGCGCATGAACGCCTCGTCCAGCTGGGACTTCTCCCACTGGGTGGGCAGAGGAGGTCAGCACCCCAGGGTTGGGGAGGCCCAGCCCCACCGTCAGGAGCAGCCTGCCACCTGGGGCCCTCTCTGTCAGTAGTTTCCTTGCAGTGGGTAGGGAGGGGTCTGGCAGGCCTGTTGGCCGGGGAGGGTGGAGTGGGGGGGCCCTTGGCACCCTGTGAGTTTAGTCATCCTCTTATAAGGATGCCCAGGTGGCTCCTCCTTGCTAAGGAGTTGCTCCCCAATGTCCTCTTCTGGGCCTCAGGCCTCTCCTGTTATCCTGAACACCCACTGGCCATATCAGTGGGGCCCCTGCATGGCTGGTGGCCCAGAGCCCTGCCCTGCTCATACACTTTCCTTCCTCCTAACCCAGTTAAAAGGAGAAGAGGCTGGGATGAGGGAAAACATGAGAAGAGATGAGGGCTGGGTGGGAGAGAGGGAATGCTTCTGATCTAGAAAATCATGTAAACAACATAACTTTAAACACAACTTTCCATTTCTTAAAGTATTTTCAACTTTTCTCAGTGGCCATGTGGCCTGATAGTTAAGGGTATGTTTTCTGAAGTCAGATTTCCTGGGTTTCAGTCCTGGCTCTGAGATTTACTAGCTACATTGCATTAACCTTAGTTTACTTTTTTGTACTGAGATAATCATAGACTCTACCTCGTTTGGGTTATCATGAGAATTAATATGCTAATGTATATAAAGTCTAGTCAAAGCTATGGTTTTTCCAGTAGTCATGTATGGATGTGAGAGTTGGACTATAAAGAAAGCTGAGCACCAAAGAATTGATGCTTTTGAACTGTTTCATCAACCAGATGAGAGGAGTGGAGAAGGGAAAGGGAGGAAAGAAAGGTGTGTGTGTTGGGGGGGGGGGACCAGGGGGAGTGGGGAGGGGCAGGGTCTTCATACCAGATGGCACCGGGGCACTGGGATTGTGTCACAGTCACATTCTGAAAAACAGGAGGGGCCAGGACCCACCTCACCAGAGATGTCCAGGCAGGAGCCCCTGGGCCTCCCAGATTCCTCGCCGTAGGTGCAGTCTCTCTTCTAGCCTCCCTCCATCCCCACATGGGGGCCGCAGCTCCCCTGGTTGGGCAGGTGGGGTGTGATGGGCCCGTAATTGAATGTGCAGGGAGGATAAGCAGGTGGATGGGTCAACCCCAGGTTCCCTTCCATCAGCTGGGCTTCATCCCTCCCAGTGCTCCAGAACCCACTGAGCAGAGCAGAGTGGGGTCTCTTCAAGAAGGAACATGGCGAGGGTGGAATTTCTGATCACTTACATCTCCCAAAGTGTACACTTAGCAAGCTGAGCTCTACCCTGAACCTTTGCCCATGAGCAGGTCCAGTTCTAAGCTGCAAAGGAGCTGACTTTGGAGGCACTGCTGCCTGTGAAATAAGGGCTCCAGCAGCCCTAGCTTCAGGGGGAGGAGAAGTCAGGGTCACAGTGGCTGTGAAACACGCTTTGGAGTCACGCCCTCATGCAGCAAACAGTTTTAAGCACCTATATGCTGAGATTTTTCTGTGCTTTGGGGACAAATCTGTGGATAAGACAAACTAAAATCCCTGTCTTCATGAAGTTTACATTTTAGTGAGGCCTGGGAAAAGCAAGCAAAATACTCGGATGCAAAACAGAGTTTTTGAACTCTTTTGAAAACCATTTTTATATAAAGTTCGCTGGTATTCATTACTGATCACTGCCACTCCCCACTAGCTTTCCAAAAGGACTTCAGGTGAATTTAACGAAATCATAATTACTATCCGATGGCTGCAATAAAGATTTTTTTTCTAGGTGAAAAAGTTCCTTTTTGCAACAGGGAAGTTGCTTATTTCCTTCTTTATTCTGGGGAGACAAAAAAATGTCCAGCACTCAGGGAGTGGATGAAGCCAGGAGGAAGGCCATTTGAAGGCTTCCGTCTGGTGACTCTGGAGGAGGAGCACCTGAGCCAAGTGGACAGTGGTGGCCCCGCACCCACCTCCTCACCTCGGGCCCTGGGTCTCCGCCTTTGGGGAGGGGGCGTCTCTGTGCAGGGACTTACCACAGGACTTGTAGGGGCAGCAGCGCTCCGGGCCCCACACCTCCACCAGGGCCGTACCCATGCCGCACTGCACGCGGGGGCAGCGGAAGCTCTCACACACTGCGCAGGAGGGGACAGGGGACGCGTCAGACACAGGCACCTTGGAGCTGGGGTCCTCAGAAACACATTGGCTAAGGAGGGGGTACCTCCTGGCTCCCCTCGAGGCCCTTCAGTGTTCTCAGGCACCCTCTGGAGTCCAGGGGCAAAGTATGGGCTCCTGAAGTCTCCCCATAGATCCATGTCAGGACACCCTAGCTCTGCTCCAGGAGGGGATTAGCAACATGACAGTGTCAGAACCTTCAACTCGTTCAGCTGGGCCTCCCTCTTGGGATCCTGTGTCACCCTGAGACCAGTGCCCCGAGGGTGGTCAAGGACCAAGGGAAGCTCTCCTGATGGACAGTTCCTGTCTAAGAAGAACACACCTCCTCCCATGCGGTGGAGACTTCCTCCTCCGCTAGCATCTCGGCCCCAGTCTGCTCTGCTGCAGCAGATGCTACACACACTCCTGCTCTTCAGCAGGTCCCCTCTTAGTTTAGGATTCCCCGGCCATTCACTGAGAGACTAAGACGAGGAGGAGGGAATCCCTGGACACAACTTTCTGGTGGGGAGGGAAGGTGCCAGGGACAATGCTGAAGGTGAAAGACTATAAAACTTATTTTATCTACTAAAAAAAATATTGGCACAGGTAAGAATTATTAATCAATTTTCATTCATGTTGCTGTATGGCAAAACCAATACAATATTGTGAAGTAATTAACCTCCAATTAAAATAAATACATTTATATAAAAAATAAAATAAAATGATCACTGGCCAAAAAAAAGAGAATTATTAATCAATTTTCAAAAACCTAACAGGCAAAAGGTGAGAAGGACATTTGTATAATGTCTAAGTGATAGATTACTTTCTGTTTGAAAGAGGAAATTTGTAAATGTAAGATGGATAGGTCACCCTAATCCAGGGCCAGCAACCACAGAGTATGTATCTCCTGGTGTGACGAAGCTGAAGAATAGTGTAGATTTTTAGCCTGAATCCCTGAAGTCTTGGTTCTAATTTCCAGTTTATGGAAGCACAGAGGAGCAATGTAAACAGTTCCAAGAAGAAGCAGCCAGGTAAATCCAAAAGGTGGGACTTCCTGCTAGACCAGACCCAAACTCGACAATTTAGCATCGTGCGGAAGAAAGGGCACTTACTAGATTCAAAGACACTTAAGAGACATAAGGTTCATGTGTGGGTCTGGCTGGGATCCTGGATTGGACAGACCAGGCAAATCATAGACTGGGTGTGATAGGACTTGAAAATGTATTAGCAAGAAAAGTAAAGGTCATTCACTGAAAATCTGGCTTAAAAAGAGCCTGTACAGTATAAACTCAATTTGGTAAAGCACATTCATATTGTATAAAGACATGGAAAATATCTGGAAGAATGTGTACTGAATTGGAGGATATTGACAATGGAATACCTGGGAGGTAGGAAAAAAAATTACGTTTTCATTTTCTTATCTACTTGGATTCAGTGCTTTCTACAGACTAAGCGCTTTTGCAAGAAAACTGTAGTGAAGACTGGGACAAGGTAATATCAGTGGCCTCTGTTTATTGAGGGCGCTAGTAGTACAGAACTCGTCTGCCAGTGCAGGAGACGGAAGAGACACGGGTTCGATCCCTGGGTCAGGAAGATCCCCTGGAGGAGGGCATGGCAAGCTACTCCAGTATTCTTGCCTGGAGAATCCCATGGACAGAGGAGCCTGGTGGGCCATGTAGTCCACAGGGTTGCAGAGAGTCAGAAATGGCTACAGCAATAGCACGCACTATATGCCGAGCACCATTATATTAAGGTAGTATGTACATAGCACACACTTCATGTATATTATCTCTAATCTTCACAATATCCCCTCAAGGCACATGCTAGTATCAGCATTTTACAAATGAGAAACCTTGGCTCAGATAAGTCGTACGTTGCCCCAGGCCATGCAGCTAGTAAGTGATTGGCACTCAACACAGTGACGGACTCCATACCACTGTACTCACTCCACATTACTCGAGTCCTTCCCGAGAAACGCGGGAGGGAAGCTGAGAAGGAGAGATGCAGAGGGAGGCTGAGGAGGACGGAGGAGAGGAGAGATGCGGAGGGAGGCTGAGGAGGATGGAGGAGAGGAGAGATGCTGACCCTCTAGCTTTGTAAACACTTCGTGACAAGCGGCCTCTGAGCCCCGGGGTGCAGCTGCTTGGTCAGGTACAGCTGGGCCTTTGGGGGAACTCTCCTTCATAGGAACCTGCATTGCTTCAAAGGTGGTTCTAGAAATTGATCCCATTGGGGCTGCCCTTGGGGTATCCTGGAAGAGACCCCTCCCCTACAATGCTCTGTGCCAGTGTGGTCCACCTTACATTTCTCCCATAGTTGGTATGGAAAGTAATTTTTGTAAATTAAGTCATATTTAAATTTAACCCTTTTGTTAATGTTCATCCAATAGATTTGCTTAAGGTCGATGATGCTGGCTATATTATGACTATGCTTATTAGGTACTGTATACAGTGATATGTTGCTATAATTGTATACAGTAATGCTATGGTACATCCTATATACATACAGGTGCTATGTCTTGTAAAAATATCAGAAAGGGCCCACTTTGACTTATCATTGCAAAATAACAGGGCATCAGAGGCTTCTGAATGCAGCCTTGTGTAGGGACTGTGGTAACAGTGGTAGAGACCCTGAGGCAGGGGCCCTGGGTCAGAGACTGAGGACTGTGGATCCAGGCTGGGTGGGTGGCAGTGGCCTACGCATCTGTGCCTCAACCCAGGCTCTTGGGGCCTCCGTGGAGGAGGACAGGGGCCTTTTTAGGAAGCCTCAGGGCCATCTATGTGGCAGCCAGACCCTCACCATTCAGCCCAGCTTCCTCAGGTGGGGCCTCCTTCCATGGCTTCCCCAGAGCCCGCCACTTGGGGGCTCCTTGCTGGCCCCTGTTGAATGCCCATGGGTCCCAGAGAGAGGACTTTGTGACGGTCACCAGAGCCCCTTCCGGCCCTGGCCCCCGCATCCTGCAGGACTCACCGCACTGGTACAGAGGACAGCAGAGCTCCGTGGTGTTCCTGTCCACGGTGAGCGCCTCCCCTTCCTGACACTCGGGGATGGGATCCGGACAGTCTCCACAGGCTGAGGGGAGAGACGGGGCACCCCTGTCACAGGCAGTCCCATGCTGGGAAGGGCGGTCCGGAGCGGTGGCTATGGGAAGCCCCTAAACCACAGATATGACAGGGGCCAGACTCATAGCGTTGTCAAGCCAAACCTGGGTCTGCTCGCCTGCCCGCAGGAGAGCCAGTCTACTGATACCCAGCTGTGGTGGAGGCAAGTGCCATGGTTATTGCAGGCCCCAAGCAAGGAATGCGCATTTGAGCATTAACTGCCTGTTCTCCTTACGGGCTTCCCTGGTGGCTCAGATGGTAAAGAATCTGCCTGCAATGTGGAAGACTTGGGGTTCGATCCCTGGGTTGGGAAGATCCCCTGGAGAAGAAAATGGCAACCCACTCCAGTATTCTTGCCTTGGGAAATCCCGTGGACAGAGAAGCCTGGTGGGCTATACTTCATGGGATCGCCAAGAGTCAGACATAACTGAGCAACTAACTCTCCTTGCCTGGTGCCTGCAATAAAGACTGCACTTTTCCTTCACCACAACCTGGAGTCAGTAAGTGGGCTTTAGTGCGGGCAGGTGAGCAGACCCAAGTTTGGCTTGGTAACACTTGCAGCTTGCCACAGTCCCATGCGACCCGTCCTGCAGTCAGAGCCGGGGGGCTCTCCCTCACCTCCACCTGAGTTCTTTTACTGAACAAGCACCCATCTTCCTGTGCTCAGTAATGTACGGCTTGAAGCAGTGGTGGTTTCCTCCTACACTTCTTCCTGGTCAGGGGTCTCAC
The DNA here is from genome assembly GCA_006408675.1 of Madoqua kirkii. NCBI lineage: Eukaryota > Metazoa > Chordata > Mammalia > Artiodactyla > Bovidae > Madoqua > Madoqua kirkii. Next base: position 3,548 of record SJYC01134039.1, on the reverse strand, counting down.
CCTTCGCCCTGTGCCCCTTCCACCCGAAGATCCCCACCCTTGCCTCCCAGCCACCCAGGGAGACAGGCGTGAGGGAGGCGGTGGCGGTGATCCGGGCAGGCCTGCTGCCATCGGAGGGCACGTCCACCCACCGCAGAGGTAGGAGGTGCAACACGAGTCCCCCAGGCGGCCCGCGATCAGGATCTGGTCCTGGCGGCAGCTGGGGACCTGCACTGCCTCGCACAGGTCCGGGTCACACTCTGGGGGAAACAGAATTTCAGGGTTGGGAGCAGATGCTGCGTGGCCATGCCTGGGCCCCCACCCTAGCCCTGCTTTCATTTCCAGCCAGAACCAGTCATTCCCAGAGCTAGCCATGCTCCCCATCCCTGGGTGATAGGTGCCCCCACCCACCCCCAGCCCCACCTGGGCCTCTCACCACAGCTGTAGCTGGGGCAGCAGGAGTCCTCCTGGAAGTGGGTGAGGAGCCGGTGGCCGGGGCTGCAGGTGGGGGCGAGGCCCTCACACAGACTCTGGTTACACACTGCCCGGGGGCCACAGGGCCTGTCACCCGGAGGCCGGGGCTCCCTCCAGCCTCCAGTACAGCCCAGCCCCTGGACACCTGGCCCCCAGCACTTCTCTCAGGACCCATGTTCTTGGAGAAGGCTTCTGAGGATCACATAGGGTTCAGGACTGAGACAGACGAGCCATCAGAGTTAACATTCCTCCAGCGGGCCATGTGCCCCCTGTAGTTCTGCTAGATCAGTATCAACTTCTATGATTTCATAACAACCCAGAAAGTGGCTACTATTATCAGCCTCATGTTACAGGAGAATGGACCTCATGTCAGACGATCTGCTGGGGCCACAAGGATGCAAGGTGGTAGAGGAAGCATCTACCAGGCTGCCTGGCTCCAAGTGCACATCATTAAGTCCTGCCCCACACTGACTTAGAGGGCACAGCTCCCCTCAACCCTGGTGGTCCTCCATTCTCCCCAACACACCCCCACAAGACACTCTCATTTCCCGAGGCCTTATCCTATCCATCAAAGTCAAAGAGCAGAGCTGGAGTCTTTTAACCATCTAACAATGGAAGTCTAAGGGTGAGACTCACCACAAACCGTCCCCAGGCAGCAGGGGTCCTCGGTGGGCTGCAGCAGGGCCACCTCCCCGAAGCGTGGGCAACTTTCAGGGCGGGGACCTGGGCAGCCCAGGTCCACTGGGACGATTGTATCTGGAGCTTGGCACTGGTGCTGGCAGCAGCCACTGAGGGAGCTGTTCCAAGTCTCCCCCAGGGCCCGTGGCACGCCCGTGCTGTCTGTGCAGGCTGCAGTGGGCATGGCGAGGTGCCGGGGACTGAGGAGGGTGGGGAGACCCAGACCGTCCCAGGCCAGACTCCCCCTGGGAAACTGACTACCCCCAGAGCAGATCTGGAGGGGTGCAGGAGGGCTCAGCCATGGGCATAGGAGGGCAAAGGAGACTCTGGGCTGTACCAGACTCTAGGGCAGACTCTAGGGAAGACTCCCTCTGCCCAGGGAGGGGAGGAACTTACCGCACTTCTCCTCAGGGATGCAGAGCCCCGAGTGGCGCCGGTGTAAGATGGTGCCCTCGGAGCAGACGCAGCCCTCGCCCAGCACCTGGCACTGCTCTGGGTCCAGTGGGCCCAGCATCCCATCCTGGCATGTCTTAGGGGGCTCACAGGCTGGCACACATGCCTGGTATGTAGAGTCACTGGAGCACAGGAAGGCTGCAGGGGCACAGCAGTGGGCACCAGGCCCAGCTCAGACCCCAGGAGGGTGAGCCGGGCGCTCATCTGTGTCTCAGCAGAGAGTATTAATTCAAAAGGGTTTAGTGCATTGCTGCTTTCCTCTAGATCAGGAGCCAGCAAAGCACACCCCACAGCCCAAATCCAGTCTCTGCCTGGTTTTGCAAATAAAGTTTTATTGAAACACAGGCATGCCCATGCCCTTACTATTGTATCTGGCTGCTTTTGTACTCTAAGAGGAGAGTTGAGTAATTGTGACAAAGACAATTAAAAGTCTCAACTATTTACTAGCTAGCCCTTTACAGAAAGCACTTGCCGACATCTTGCTGTAGATCAGTGCTTCCAAACTTCCTTGACTGTAAAAACTAGATCTTACACTGTGTTCTAATATACACTCGCACATAAACAGAGGTCCTTAAGTCTGACTGCAAAAGGGAGCTTTGGCAACATCATGGCTGGGACCCCATCCCAGACCAACTGAATTAGCATTTCTCACTGTGGGGCCCAGGCATGAATACTTTTCGAAGGTCCCTGAATGATTTCAAAAGGTAGCTGGGATTAAGAATCACTGATGCATTATAAAAAAAACCTTTTTTCACAAAACAATACTTAACCTTTCTAGGTGTAGTACACACTAGGGTTATTTTTTTTTTAAATTCCATTCCATTTTTAAATGCTGATGCCAACCCCAGATCAGTAGGTATGCTGATGTCCTGATGTCATACCCACTGACTTGGGGTCCACAGTCTGAAAAACACTGTGCGTGTATGCTCAGCCTCTGAGTTGCGCCCGACTCTTTGTGACCCCAGGTATCATGTAACCCATTATACTCCTCAGGCCGTGGAATTTCCCAGGCAAGAATATTTTTTTTTTTAAATTCCATTCCATTTTTAAATGCTGATGCCAACCCCAGATCAGTAGGTATGCTGATGTCCTGATGTCATACCCACTGACTTGGGGTCCACAGTCTGAAAAACACTGTGCGTGTATGCTCAGCCTCTGAGTTGCGCCCGACTCTTTGTGACCCCAGGTATCATGTAACCCATTATACTCCTCAGGCCGTGGAATTTCCCAGGCAAGAATATTGGAGCGGACCGCCCTTTCCTCCACCAGGGCATCTCCCCATCCCAGGAATCAAAGCCACTTATTCTGCAGCTCCAGCATTGGCAAGCAAATTCTTTACCACTGAGCCACCTGGGAAGCCCCTGAAAAACACTCTAGATAAACTTGTCTTTTCATCTTTTGCCTGTCCTATTATAGATGTGGTCTTCCTTTGAGCTGTCTCCAGCCTTTCTGGATGTGTTCACATTTACAAATCAAACTATTCTAGGCTGGTCCACCCTGCCTACCCCCCCCTCAGTGCAAACATAATGGGGGGTGAGGAGGAATGGCTCTCACCTCCATTCTCAACGAAGGAGAGGAAAGATCGAAAGAGAAAGATGACCAAAAACTAAGAGAGAAGGGCTAATATTCACTAGATGGAAACACGTGATGGGCCTGTGCAAGGCACTTTGTACACATTATCTCATGTCACCTTCTAAACAACATTCAAGGGACTGCCCCCATTTTACAGATGAGGCAAGGAAACAAAGAAACTAAATAATATTTATTTGATGTATTCATATAAATTATAACAAAGGTAAAATTTTAAATTTGTTAGTTTATAGATTTATTTAGAAAATATTTGTAAATGTATTAATTGATATTCGTTAGTGAATGAATGAATAATTGAGCCTGGGAAAGCCCAGACCTGGACTCAGGCCTGTGAGCCTTGGTCCCACTCTAACAAGGGTGAGGGGTGAGAGCAA
>SJYC01134038.1:0-46018 GCA_006408675.1 Madoqua kirkii | reverse complement strand
ACCCTGGGCTGCCCCGCTTCCCCGCCCCCCCCCTGCCCCGACGACTCACGGCAGTAGTCGGAGCGCCGCCACTGGATGCACACGTGGAACTTGTGGCACATGGCCACGTACACGGTCAGCGCCACACAGGGCTGCTGCACGTACTTGGTGTCCCGGATCCACAGGTCACAGAACGACTCCGGGGGAACCTGGGCAGTGCATCAGATGGCGCTGCCACTCGGACCCTCCCACGCGCCAGGGCTCAACTCCTCCCAGCCCGGCCCAGAGGCAGCGAGGAGCTTCTGCAGGCTCCCAACCCATCCCAAGATCAGCACCTCTGGGCAGCTCGCCTTCTGCACACAGGGCAGAGGAGCTGCCGTTCTCAGCCCGGGCAGCCCCGCTGCTGGGGCCCGGTGACACCTACAAAGCGGTGGCAGGCGCTGAACGTGCGGTTGGACACCATGCGAAGGCAGGGCGAGCAGTCGGCCGTGGCGCAGCTGTCTGGACGGAAGCGGGTCTGGCCAACTGAGGTCAGCGAGCTGGGCACCTGCCAGCTGTCCAGAAAGGGAGCAGGGTCTTCGGCCTCACCCACCACAGAACCGTCCTTCAGGGTGAGGTCATTGGCCACATCCCCATCACAGATACCTGAAAGGGGCAGAATTACCCCCATGGCCACAGTAATCTCTACCACTCCCAGCTCCCCAGCTGTCACACTGAACATTCTTCGCAATAACTCTTTGAGGCTGGTATTGCTGCTATCCCCATTTTATAGATGACAGAAATACAACACAGAGAAGCCAAGAGACTCTCTGTGGAAGAAACCGTCTTTGTTTAGGAACTACACATCAAAGTGCCTAAGGATAAAGGGACCCATGTCTCAAACATATTTTCAAACGGTTCAGGAAAACATGCATTTATATAAACAGCATATGCATACAGAACTGAATATATAAAATGCATATATACATATATAAGTGAATAGATACATAGACACATGCATATATACACACACACAGAGACGGGTACAAGGAGAGAGAAAGAAAGAGAAGCAAATGGACAAAATGTGAACACTTGGTAAATCTGGGTAAAAAGTACATAAGAGTTTCTTATACTAGTTTTGCAACATCTAAGTTTAACATTATATCAAAATTAAAAGTTACTCCCAAAAATCTGCTTTAGTAGAGATTGCCAGCTAATTATAGCACCTGTCTCCTCTTCCATAGCCTGCTTCTCCCAGGCTCTCTGTGGCTAGTGAGACCACGTGACGAGTCCCCCACCAAGGGAACACGAGTGAAGGTGATGGGTACCACTCCCAGGCTGGATGCATAAAATTTGCCCAATTCTTTGCCCTACTGTGCAGTTGGAAACTTGCGTTGAAAATGGCAGGGCCACAGGATGGAAGGAATCTCCATTTAGGAATTTACGTGTGTAAGAAAAACACCTCTATTGTGCTAAGGCGTTGAGATGGGACTCAAGTTCATGTCACGGCTTCTAACATGACCTTAACCTCCAGCTTCATCTCTCACAATCTAGGCTCCGAACACACACTTCCCTGCCCTTGTCTTCTGTCTGAAACATGTTCTCTTAAGTCCTTCCTTCACACGCCCTTCAGATGCATGGTCCCTGACCTTCCCAGTTCTGACAGGTTCAGTTTGCAGATCTGTCTTGCTTTCTGAGTACAAAGATTCATTTTCCTTTATAGTTTCACTCTTTCAATATTTCCCCAAGTTGTCTAGCAGGTGCCCAAGACACCAAGTGTTAAGTTTGGATAAAATAGAGATAAATTAGCTGACTTCTGCTCTGATACCTCTAGCCACTAATTTCATGAATATAAAGCATAATTTAACACAAAATCCTCAGATTTTTATCAACAGTCCCAATGGTCAGATTTTTGGTGTCTTGTCATTGAGTGATGGAAGGGTGTCAAAAAGGCATCATAGAGGGTAGCTGACCCACCAGAGGGTGACCACAACACCCTTCACCAGTCGTAAACAGTGGAAGGAAGAACTGGTGAGAAAGGATGGCAGAGGAGGTGCTGATGGTGGTGGAAGGGTGTGTGCCTGAGCGTGCGTGTGTGTGTATGTATGTGTGTGTGTGTGTGTGTGTGTGTGTAAGAAGAGATGGTTATATCAGTAGGAATGGAAGCTTCCTAAGACACATTTTGCCTGTTTTGCCTACTCCCTACGCCCTGGCTGATACTCGGTACATACGTGGTGCACAAATGAAAGAATGACCAGGATGCGGACTGACACGTGTTAGTGCATATGTGGAAGGCATTTTGACAGAGTGTGAATGAATAAAATGGGTGCAGATTTACGGATGGGGAGCATGCAAGTATGTGTGTTCAAGTATTCCTGTGTCATCCGTCATTATAACCATGGCAGTCTGTCATGGAGTGTCTTATGGGGGTCCTTCTGCATCCCCAAGAAGCAGCAGTTCACGCTCAGACTCCTGTCCCCTTTTTCTTATCAAAATACATCAGGCTCTTCGGGCAAGCTCTCTGTAATCATGCTATGGTCTGAAGAGCACCAGTCCCGTGTTGTGGCAGCTCTGCTGTGTGATCTTAGGCAAGCCACTTAACTTCTCTGAGTCCCCTTTCTTCCTTAGTTCAATGGCTATCCTTCAGGGGTACTGTGTGAATAACCTGGAATAAGTGAGATCAGTGTAGAAGTGCTTTGTGAAGTGCCCAGGCATATGCAGACGGGGGGGATTATCTGGTATTAGGAGGCTATCAAGGAAGCTGACAGACCATCTCGGCTGAAGCGACAACTGGCCGAGGCCAGAGCCCCGCACCATCTCCCAGCTGGCAACTTCAGCTGCAGGACACAAGACATCAGGTCTCTGCCCCAGTGGCTCCGCTGGTCCCACCTCGGGCACGGCACTCTGCCCCAGCTTTCCCTGTTCCAGGGGAACTGGTGTCTGGGGACAGAGGTGGACCAAGGAGTCATCTCCCTCCCCTAGCTGGGTCCCCTCTCACCGCACAGGCCACGGCCCTGGGCCTCGCTGGCTCTGCTGGCCTCCAGGATCATGAGTCCTGAGCTGTGGAGCCACTGGATCTGGATGTGTGACGGCGTCTGGATCACGTACATGTGGCCTGTATCCTCAATTCTGAACCCGTGCCAGCTCACAGGGGGCCACACAGGCTGCGAGTCCACAGACACCTTGTGAGGAGGTGGGTGTTCAACGTGAGCACAGCTTGTCTGCTTGTTCATTCATCCCTCCCCCCATCTATCCAACTAGCAGTTATTAAAAGTCTACTCTGTGACAGGCTCTGTTTCAGGTACATGTAGGCAAGACACAGTCTAAGGCGGCATAGAAAAATTCTGAAATCATGTTTATGAGCACAAAACAGTGAAACAAATGCAATAGCCAGAGGCAGGCAGTTTCTATGCTCAAACACGCACAAATCCTGAGCCCTTCCACTCACTCTCTTCTTTCCTGATTCTGCTCAGGTCATTTCTTCTGGGACAAAGCTCATATGTGTAGCTGCTCAGCCGTGTCTGACTCTTTGTGATCCCATCAACTGTAGCCCACCAGGCTCCTCTGTTCATGGGATTTTTTTCCCAGGCAAGAATACTGGAGTGGGTTGCCATTTCCTCCTCCAGGGAATCTTCTTGACCCAGGGATCAAACCCGTATCTCCTATGTCTCCTTCATTGCAGGCATATTCTTTACAAACACTGAGCCAAGCGGGAAGTCCTTTTATTCTGGGAGATTTTCCCTAAATCTCAGCCTCTAGTTTGGGTACTTCTTCTCTGGGGTCTTCCCAGATCTGTGCTGGCCTTTAAGACAGATTTGTTCCTTCATCATGACTTTCAGCGGACTGTGAGCTTCTTAAAGGCATAAACTATGTCTAGTCACTCACCTCTGAATCCCCAGCACCTGCCTTGAGGCCTGACATAAATTGGGAGCTCAATGCATGTTTGTTAAATATGCAACACTTTAAACTCAAAGCTACAACCCCTGCTACATACAGACAAGGTTAAATTTGTATGTATTATGGATTCTCAGTTTTACTCAGTAAAAATGGGAGATGAAAAGATTAGGATTTTAAAATATTTATAATGACTTTATACCCTCCCACCCAAGCATCACTGTTTTATTAATCACTTGGCAAATTATCCAGTGCATAAACTACTGTGCTGAATAGAGGGAGTCCCAGCCCAGCAGTCAGAAAACTTTAACCTTGGGCAAGTCCCTGGCTCTCTCTTATCCTGAGCCTTCTGAGCTGTACCAGACAGTGCTGTGGGATCCACGATCCTGAAGCATGTGGGACAAAACCCAGGGAGTATTATGCTGAAGTCTAAGCAGTGGGTTTTCTGAGAGCCTCACAAGGCGTGGACCTCGTGTTCAATGTTCATGAGCAGATTCTAGTAAAAGGGCGGCTGGTCTTACCTCAGGAAGAGGTGGGGAGAGTGAGGACTCCGGGACCTGAGGAGGAGTAAGCCCAACTCACTCTCCCACTGGGAGGAGCAAAGGTCCTTGGAGCGGGTACCCCACACAGCAGGGGGGCTGTGGTCAGGCACTGGCCTTCTTGACGGAGGTGGGCTTAATGGGAAGCCGATGCACCTTAAATTCAGGGCCCTTTGCTTAGACAGTTCCCTTCTTAGAAGAGTCCCAAGTAGTGTGTTCACATGGCCTTCTATTTTTTTAAAAAATTGCAAAAGTGAGATATTGGGTTGGCCAAAAAGTTTGTTTTGGGTCTTTCCATCACATCATCTTACAGAAAAACCTGAATGAACTTTTTGGCCATCCAATATTTTAACCACAGTCATTTAAGGCTACTGTCTCTTGCCATTTAGCTTCTTTTCAGTCACAATATTCCTCCTGGCACACTTCCTTCCCTGACATTAGAGCGGTCACAAATATCCTAATGAAAATCACCTCCAAGTATATCTAATTTTGCACTACTTTATTCTAGAGGGTGCCTCACCAACTTTACCCCAAGTTATGAATAAGCTTCAAAGCCCCTCCTGCCCCTCACCTGATTGCTGCCGTGACCTGTGGGCTGGCTCCCTAATGCACTCACCTTGCGGTTGAAGCGGTCAATGGTGACCTCGTGGGTCTTGTGAGTCACATTCAGCATCACTAGACAGAACGGGGGCCAGTTCAGGTGCCCCTACAGAGAGAACCCAGCCCTCATCAACCCAGAGGCCAGTGCAGCTGGCTCCTCCTCCTGGGGAGCAGCTCTCCCCATTCCCCTAAGCCAACACTCCTACAATATGCTAAGAGGGCCTGCTGCAGCTGTGCAGATGGTGCACAGAATCCCACAGAACGCTCTGGTTCCACCTGACCTCCTGCAAGCCCCCCAAAAGCTGTCTCCTTCCACTTGGCTCATGGGAGCATCCCAGTAGGTGGTTCACTGCAGCCAGCATCCTTGACCACAGACCACATCCTAGGGATGGCATTCCAGCTCCTCTGCGTTTCAGAGCATTTCAGTACCTTTCACAGGGGCCTAGGCTGCTAGGATGAGCAGTAAATGGTGCAGGCCCTAGGAAGGGCCAGGAGGTGGCGCTCCATTCACTCTTTCCCCCAGTGCTGGCTCCAGAAAACACCCACCCCGCCCTTGCCTTAGAGAGGAGCTGTGGGCAGGGGCCTCTGATAACCCTCAACAAAGCCAACTCATTGCTCAGTCTCCCCTCCAAACCTAGTCAAGTCCCGAGGTCCCAGCAGGAAGGGAAGCAAGGGACAGTCACCAGGTTGGCACTTTTGCAGTCGAGGACATGGACAGTGACCATTTCTTCCGGTCTCTGGCTGAGGATGTAGATGGCCTCTTAAACAGGGCCACGTGGCTCCCATCAAAAGTGACAAAGCTCAGATCAGGGAAAATTGAGCACCGGCCTGGGGAGGGGAGAGACAAGAAGAATAAACAGATGCACCCAGGGCCAAGGCCACTCAGGTGCACCAGGCTTTTTCTGGGGTGATCCAGAGGCCCTGGGGGCTGGCTGGAGGCTCTCACAGAGATCAAAGGTCACAGGGGTAGGAAACCTGCCAGGTCAGAGGTCCTACTGTGGGTTCATGTCAAAGTTACCCTGAGAGCCGAGAACACACAGGTGAGGGGCAGAGGTCGGGCTAGGGTAAGGGTATGAGGGAGACCCAGGAGGCGCCGGCAGACCCCACGACTCACAGGCGCACTCCCAGATGGGGCAGCAGCGGTCGCCGCCCACCCTCACGGGGAGGCCCAGGACCCCACAGCGCGGGGGTGCGGCACCCTGGGGACAGTGCTGGGACTGGTTCACACGGATCAGCTCGCCCTGCAGGCAAATGTGGCGGACGCAGTCCTGCTCGGCGATCGGCTGGGGCACAGGGTGGAGGAACAGCTTGAGTGACCCCTTTGGGGCCGCAGCCACTCACGCCCCCTGCCCTGGCCCGCCCCCAGCCATGAGGGCACAGATCCTTACCCTTGGTTCTGGCAGGCGGGGGACCCTGAGGCACAATGACAAGGAAACGGTGCCTTCACCCTCCCTCCACCCACCCAACACAACATCGAGGGCCTGGGGCTGGGCTGAGCATGAGACTGGAGTCAGGGACTGAGTCCAGAGAGTCTACATAACCGCCTGGCCCTGCAGAGAGCTCTAGGCACAGAGGTGTGTGGACCACTAGCTCAGACTCAGAGAAACCCAAAACACGCGCTCATACACAGGTTATCTTTTCCTACAAACACACAGACATATACCATCTTGCAACAACATACATCACATGCACAAGAGCACACACGCAGATAGATGAGTGTTCACATGGGAGTTCCATACATGCAAACACAAAAGAGTTCACAGAGAGTCCCGCGTGGGTACACGACACAAACACGCTACGCGCACAGCACACCAGCTGTCACGCTGGCCTTCCCACCAAGCCATCCGACAGGCCCCTGGGCCCCAGGTGGGTTGTGTGGGATCCGCTACGGCCTCAGGGGCCCGAGGAGCCTGGGGCAGGGGTCAGGATGGTGGCTAAACGGTCATCTGGGAGTCTGGAAGCTGGCTAAGAAGCTGCAGCCAGCCGTGAGGATGTGAGAGCATGATGGTGTCCAATCCCCGGGACACAGGAGGAGGGAAGGCACAGAGGGTCCACAAATGGGGGCAGACCCTGACAAGTCACTCACGACACAGGCGGCGGATGTACTGGCCCCAGCAGTGGTCGCCAAGGCCTCGGCTGAATCTGCCGAGATGCTCTGGACTGCAGGCACCGAGCGCCCGGACTGCTGGGTGGTGGCCTCTCCCTCCGGCTCCGCTGGGGGCTGAGGTCCTGCCAAGGTGCTGTGGGCCTCAGCCAGCTGGGGGGGCAGAATGAGTGGGCTCTCTCGGGAGGCTGTCCTGGCTGAGACTTGGCTCAGCGGGTAGGATGTGGGCACTGGGGGCACCGTGCTGGCCCAGGGGCCCTCGGCCCCCGTCACCAACGTAGCAGCAGTGTGGACCGCCGCAGGCATGAGCTCCATGGGGGGCCCCTGGGTAGAGCTGGATACCCGGGTGGGCAGAGACACCTGCTTGGACAGGATGGCCGTCTTCTCCGTGGTGCTCTTTCGTGGGGCAGCAGATACTGTGGAGGCTGCCCCTTCAGCCATGGCCACGACCCCAGGGGTTGGCAGTGTGGCTCCCAGAAGCAGGCTTGGAGCCGTGCCTGTTGCCTGAGGGACCACATGACCGGGCGGGTGACCCTGGGCCACGACAGCCGGGGTTAGAGGCGGCGCAGGACCGAGGGTCCCAGCAGGCAGAGTCGTGGCCACGGCGAGAGGCGTGGTCTGTTGCTGGAATGGAGGGGTTAGAGGAGAGCCTTTGGGGCCAGGCGTGGCCACTGGGGCGGACGTTCCCACCTTGGCCAGGGCAGACTGGTGTCAGGAGGCAGGCCGGAGAGGAGCTGGGCTGGCCGGGTGGACTCCAGAGTGGTGAAGGGTGTGGCCCCCAGTGCCTGAGCAACTGTAGACAGGCTGGCGGCAGCTGCAGTCCCCGAGGGCTGAGCTGGGGGCCTGGCGGCTGTGATGGCGTGCTGGGAGGGGCGGGCTGGGGCCATGGGGAACGGGCTTGGAAGTGGGGCTGCTGGCAGGCCTGTGGGCTGGCCAGGCCCGGGTTGGACCTTCTCTGGGGAAGGCACAGTCTCCACGCTCTCAGTCACCAGGGGATGGGCAGGAATCTCTTCTGCAGCTGTTCTGGCCTCAGCTGGGAGGCTGCTGGGACTGGAAGGAGCCTGGGCCTGTATGGACTGTGGGACCCCTGTCCCAGTCGTGACCTTCGTCATTGCAGGTGTCAGCGAAGCCTCGAGGGCTGCTGAGGAAGTAGGGGGCCTGGAGGTCACTGCCAGCGGAGCCACAGGCCTGGAGGAAGGACTTGCAGGCAACTCCAGGCTGGGGAAGGGCTGGAGGGGTGTTGTCTTAACGGGCAAGGAGCCAAGGCCTAGGACCGTCACAGCTTTGGTCACGAGGGGGAAGCGAGGAGCAGGGGGTGACAGAGAGGAGACTGTGATGTTGGGGCTCTCGGCCAGGATCACGGTCACCCTGGTCGTCTCCATGGCACCTGACCCCATGCCAGATGTGGGCACAAGCTGTGAAACGGGGAGGGATGAGGGCTCTGGGGCTCCGGGGCTAGCAGGGTGGCCAGCGGTCACTCCCTTGCTGGCCAGGGCCTCTGTGGGGTGCTCAGGGAGGTTAGAGGCTGTGGCTCCCAGGAGCTGTTGCTGAGTGGCCTGGGCGGGGCCTGGAGACAGCGCTCGCCCCACTGTGGCTGCCGTGGGCGGGTTCAGGGCTGTGGTGAGCGGGGCAGTCGGTGTGAGCACTGGCCTGTGGGATGAGGCCCTGGTTGCTTCCTGTGGAAACTGTGGCTCCCTGTCACTGGGAGTGGGCAGCGCTTGACAGGAGGCAGGGTCTCATTGCCAAGGGCCTCCGTGGGAGCCAAATCCACAGGCTCCACACCTGGGGCAGACAAGAGAAGAGGCTTAGCCAATGGGGCGACTCCTGTGTCCAGGGGTCATCATTGGACAGGCATCCTTGGTGAGGGGGATAGGCAGCTGCTGATGCACCCAGGGCCTCCGTTATGTGGTGTCAGATGACTCAAGACATCAGCAGGTCCCTGCCCCACACCTCAAACCCTGAGTCCAGAGCCCAGTGACCTCAGGTCTGAATCTGGCCACATTCTCAGCACAGGAGCTCAAGCCAGACTCTTCCCCACATGGGCCTCATTTTCTCTCTCTGTGAAAAGTGGGGTAATGGACTGGATGAGTCCCTGCCTGCTCTAGAGGATCATCACCTTCCAGAGGCCCCTCTGCTGACTCTGCTTCTCCAGGGACCAGGGGGCTCTGTTGAGCATGACTGGTCAGTGAGATCGGGGGATTTACAAGACTTTGGAGGAGGGGTGAGAAGTCCAGGCTACTCACAGTCCTCCAAGTGGACGCATCTCTGTGTGACTTCATCCAGGACCTTGGGGGTGGCACACGCAGGCACACAGCCCTCCACCCTGAGGACAGAGCAGGGTGCTAGTTAATGGTTAGGAGCACAAGGGCTGGTTATGCACACCTGGTGCCCGCACTCACACATTTAGGCACATTTTCATGTTTCTTCTCCACACCTGCAGGACTCAAAAACATTCACACACACTTACATGTCCACAGTCTGTCAAAACATCAGTGTACACACTCTTATGCACACACACCCAGCTACACCAACACTCATATACTTGCAGCTCATATACAAGTACATACATACAGCTGTGCACACCTGTGCACCCATAGCCACCCTTTACACCCACATGAACACACACAGGGCTCAGCTATATGCACACATGCACAAATCCATATTCACATATGCCCATATCAGTCAGGTTCACTCTGGTTCACATGCATCCCCGTACCTAGTAAACAAAACATATATATACAAGTAATCTGAAAACACACACACACGTCAGTACAAGCTCATGCCTGAACTCACAGACGGCATACAAACCCACTCACACAGAGGAATGCTCAAACACTGATGTACGCACCTTGACTCCCATGACCCCTCACCTGGGCACATCCCGGCAGCCGGCTGCCCGTGGGTCCCGGCAGGTTTGGAAGCAGGGGCTGGCACAGGCATCATAGTGCCACTCACAAGTGGGGTAGGCAGCCCCCGAGGGCTTGGCATCTGGAAAGGCACCCAAACCCAGGGCCCTGAGACTGAGTGACGCGAGGCACCAGCTCCTGACCAGGTGCCCGAGCACAGAGACCATCCCAGCTCAGCCCATGCCCACCCTGCTCCATGGAAGAGATGAATGGACTCATGGAAAAAAGCTGAAGACTGAAATGAAATTTTAAAATAAAGTGAAAAGCCAACCTAAGGAGACACTGTATTCTTGAGAGTTGAGGTCAGTGTCTGGGGGATCCTTGGGTTGAGACCCTGGGACCTTGGTTTTGTGGGGGCTGAAGTCTCAGCAGGGTGGGACTACGGAGCAGGCAGTTGGGGCTGGACTTTGAGAAGTGGCCAAAGAGGCTGGGACTCCTGACCTTTCCGTGAAGCTGCCCTGTCACCCTGCCCCTCTGAGACCCTGCTGGTCAGAACTGCCCCCTCTGACTTTGGTGGCTAATGATAACAACAGCCAACTCTTAACAGCAAGCACTACACTCAACATTTCATAGGTATTTACTCACTCATCCTCATAGGTAGCACAGTTTTAAAGATGAGGAAACAGCACAGAAGATGCTGGGAATATTAAACTTTCCCAGAAGTGATTTCCTCCAAAAAGGCCAGTGCCTTGACAAATGAAGGATGTTTGGGGAAAGTCTGGAGACCGTTGGGGGTTTTGAGGTAGTGTATTAGTCACTCAGTTGTGTCCAACTCTTTGAGACTCCATGGACTGTAGCCCAACAGACTCCTCTGTCCATGGGATTCTTCAGGCAAGAATACTGGAGTGGGTTGCCATTCCCTTCTCCAGGGGATCTTCCTGATCTAGGGATCGAACCCAGGTCTCCTGCACTGCAGGCAGATTCTTCACTGTCTGAGCCACCAAGACCCCAGACCACACTGGCACAAGTGACCAGTGTCTGAAACCGTGGCCTGAGCTGGGAGGTGTGGGCAAGCCCCCCAGGCTGCAGGGAGCAGCCCCATCCTGACTCCTCAGTCCCCAACACTGCTGCTGACTGTAAAGAAGCCTGCTTTTCCAAGATCCTTGAGACCAGACTAGGAATTTACATCTGAGGAGCACCTACTGTGAGCCAGGCCCAGAGCAAAGCCCAGGAGACAGTCAATCCTCACAACAACCTTCTGAGGCAAATGTGCCCATTGTACAGGTGAAGAAACACGAGAGGGGCTCCAGGGCTCTTCCAAGTGCCAAGGACCGAGGTCAGGATTCAAACCCAAGGCTGTCTGGTTTCACAGCCTGGGCTTTTTTCACTCTGCCCTGGTGACTTCCAGCAAGGGACACATCCTGGCATCATAGCCGGTGATGAATCCATGCGGGGTGGGGTCCCTAGTGGACTTGACAGGTGACCGCTGAGTGTAAGAATGAGCTGGCCCCGCCCTGGGCTGGGAGGGGCAGGGGACGGTAAAGGAAAGGCTGGCTGGGGACACTTTTACACGCATGTGCATGTAGACGCATCCATTCATACAGCACTGCCGCCCACACAAGCACAAACATACATGTCCACATACAAGACAGGCCAGCCTGGAGTGGTAAGGACGTTATAATCACTGTCTCCATGGTGTAGGCAGAGAACAACTACTTTGGGGGCAGACCCACCTGGCAGGGGTATGGCAAAGCCTTGGAAGCCATTGGTCTTGGCTAGAAAGGGCACAAAGCTGCCCCATCACCACCCAGGGTCTGGGGCCTCTCAGTGGGGATGGGGGCTCTGCAGGCTCCTCGTCTGTGCCCCAGTGGGCAGTCTTTGAGCTCACAGGGCAGGCATGTGCCCCCATCAGCAGGAAACCTGAGCCAGCAGGCTACGCAAGCTGTGGCCAGGATGATCACTTTCCTCCTCGCTTCCACAAAGGCCGCCCTATTTTTAGACCACGTAAATGGCCTGTGGGAGTAGGCAGACCCAGGAGGCTGGCTGGGCACCAAGCCGCACTGCCCAAGGCTCCCTGGGCCACCAACACAGAGGCCAGGCCCCCTCCCATCTCAGGGGTGGCACCCTGTGGCCTCCCTGCGACAGGAGAGTGAGGGTCTCCTCTCTCAGGGGCAATGGGAAGGGGGAGGTGGGGAGGGGCAGGGAGGGTGAGGCGGGGTAGACACCTACCCAGAAGGCGGAACAGCGTGCCCCGGCGGAAGGCCTCCGTGTGCTCGTAGGGCCGCAGGGCCAGCACCGGGCCCGACACGTAAAGGAAGGCCCCGGGCTCCGCCAGGGACTCCAGGGCCACCAGGCCCGCCCGCCACGTCCCCCGGTGCAGCGAGAAGGAGGCATGGTGGCGGAAGGCGTCGCCGGCCTGCCACTTAGCCAGCTCCAGAGACCCGTTGGCGGTGACGTGGAGGAAGAAGTTGGGTCTGTCCGCTGCCTCCAGGGACACCACATCTGGGTCTGCAAAGAGCTACGGGGTTAAAGTCGGCAGAGAGGGATCCAGATGGGCGGGGGCGGGGCAGACACCCAGGCACCGTCTGCAGTCTCAGCGACCCAGGACTGGGCCCTGCTCCTCCAAGCCTGAGCCACCTCCCCTCGCCCTCCCGTGGCCACCCCTCCACACACACCACCTCTGCCTGAGGGGGTGGCGATGGGGGAGTTACAGTCCCAACTGCAGAGCCTTGGCAGGTGACCAAACCACCCCTCCCTCCCTTTCTTCCCTTCCCCTCTTCCCTTCTTCCTCTCTTTCCTTCCCCCACTGTCCCCTCCCCGTCCCTCCTGCAAACATCTCTGAGGCCCCTCCGTGTGCCAGGTGCTATTCTAGATGCTGAGAAAATGGCGGGGAGCAGGACAGATAGAAATGGCCGTCCTGGCGGAGTTCTGGTCCATGGGATGTACTGGACGAGCTGGGCTTTGCTGATTTGCCAGGCTTCAGTCTCCGCGATCCTGCCTCTCACAGAATCCCAGAGGGCCACAGCTGGGGGACCTGGGGCCTTGACTCCAACTCATGGAGGGGAAACTGCTCCAGAGCTGGGCCCCTCTGTCCTCTCTCCTGACTCCACAAAGGCTTATTTCTAGAGAGTGCATTGTTGCTGGGTGGATCCCCTCGACCCACCCACAAACATGCGCGCACGCACACGCGCACGCGCGCACACACACACACACACACACACACAGGGCCCTGCAGAGTCAGGACCCAAATCCACAAGCAGGTGTCTGGAGTCTCTGCCCGCCACGGCTGGCATGTTGTGGGCAAGTGAATTAACGCCTCCAGGTTGTGAAGGATGAACAACGTGTGAAAACCCAGCACCCGACTTGGTACATCTCCCCCATCACCAACCCTCCCTTCGTGGCCCCAGTTCCTGTTAGACCTCCCTGGGCAGCTGTGAGAAGACATGAGATAACTGGAGGAAGAATTCATTATTAATGTCAACAACAACTGCAACTGATCATGGACTTACTCTGTGCCAGGCACAATGCTAAGCAAGCAAACCCTCTGCTTGCTACTTGTATTAAATTCCAAGACAGCCCTGTGAGGTAGTGAATTCACTCATTCAGCAGCTAATATTACTGAGGGCCCATCATGTGCCAGCTGTTGTTCTAGGCACTGGGGACACAAAAGAGAACAAAAGGACAAAATCCCTGTCCTCATGGAACTGACATTCAAGTGGCAGATGTGGAGGGGAAGGGGGAGCAAACTAGAGAAGAAGCAGATTCTATATAATAGCTTAGAAGGTGATGACGCTGTTATTCCCATTTTACAGATGAGAGAAGCGAGGCCTAGAGTCACACTGATGGTGGATGAGGGAGGCAGGATTGGAGTCCAGACTCTTAACCACCATGCAGTCAGCCCTAGGGATGGGATCCAGGAGTGGGCCTGGGGCATCCCAGAGGGGTGGAGCACGAAGTCTCTTGCTGTGTGATCTCAGGCAAGTCACTCCCCATCTCTGAGTCTTGGCTTTCTCCTTTGTGAAGACTGGGGTTGGCCTAAATCAAGTTTCTCAATCATTTGTCCTTAAGTCCTCCTAATAGGGGAGAGGCTGAAACCCAAACCTTGAGGTACAGTCACCCCTCAGTACCAAAATCTGCAGATGCCCAAGTCTGTTATGTTAAATGTTCTAGCAGTCATCCATCCTGATCTGTAGGTTTCACATCTGAAATCCTGCCTTTAGTGGGTTTAATTCGTAGGTGTGTACCAAAATCTGCAGATGCCCAAGTCTGTTATGTTAAATGTCCTAGCAGTCATCCATCCTGATCTGTAGGTTTCACATCTGAAATCCTGCCTTTAGTGGGTTTTAATTCGTAGGTGTAGGGCCATGGATACAGAAGACTGACTGTACAGAGTCTTGTTTTACCTTAATTAATCAAGTGATTTTCACTTTCCACATTCTAAATTTTATTTCTCTTTTCTCTGTTTGAGAGGCAGCTTATGAAAAAGTGGGTTTCTGTCACTTCCAAGTGATGTGCCCTTGGGTAAGTTACCTAACCTCTCTGGGCCTCAGTTCTCACATCTGTAAACTGGGAAAATAATTTAAATGATAGCACCTACTTCCTAAGACTGTTGTGAGGATTAAATGAGTTATTACAGGTGAAACACTTAGAACAGTGCCCAGCACATGGTAGTTACTACGGAAGAGTGAGATAATATTAATAATAAATCTATTATTAATAATAAATAATAGAATCAATAATAGATAACCTCCTCTAAAAATCTTGAATGAAAATTGATACTCCACGGAGACATGCTGCGGGATGTGGCAATGTGTCCCTTCAGTACATTCCACAGGCGGTTAAGACTGCCAGCGAGAGGCTTAGGCCTAAACGACCGCTGAGTCCTCCTCTTTGTGACCTTTTCACATCTGTGACATTTCTTTCCATCACAGTCTTTCCCGCTCTTCAAGGCCAAGTTCAAAGGACACCTCCTCCATGTAGCCACCCCAGAGCTTACCTGGAAGGGACGTTCTCTTCTGCTATCCAGTACTCTGGGCTCAGCACAGGGAAGGAGCACAGGATGGGTTGGGAGGGGACGCAGGGTCCTCACTAGGTCCTGCCCCCAGCTGCTCAGGAAACCCAGGTCTGACCGAAATGGAGGCTGGCTTTCACAGCCTCGGGGCATCCCATCCACAGTGACATTCTCCAGGGCCAGGCTGCTCTAGGTTCTGCTTAACATGCCATAAAACCACTGGAAAATCAACACCCCCTCTCCACTAGACCTTACTTACTGGACTAAAATACTGACTGGGGAATAGAAAATTCCCACTAAGCAGATGGCCTATTACATCTGGAAGGTTGTAAAGTGAAGTTGCTCAGTCGTGTCTGACTCTTTGCGACCCATGGACTCTAGCCCACCAAGCTCCTCTGTCCATGGGATTCTCCAGGCAAGTATACTGGAGTGGGTTGCCATTTCCTTCTCCAGAGGATCTTCCTGACCTGGGGGTTGAACCCAGGTCTCCCACATTGCAGGCAGACTCTTTAACCTCTGCACCAATTCTTCAAACAGGACCACACAGATCTGAAGGTCAAGAATGTCTAGGGAGGAAGTGTTCTCTTTGGGGGATACTGGAGGTGCTTCTGGCCTTCCCATAGCCTATTCCCTGGCTCCTCATGCCCATGTTTTGTCATGCAGTGATGGGATTCCTCCCGGCACTTCCTCCTGTGCCCCTGACTCACCCCACCATGGACATCACCCCGAGCTGTGCTGGGGTGTTCCTCCTCTCCTTAAAGCCCTTCCATGGCTCCCCACTGCTCTCAGGATAAAGACCCACTTGGATTACAGGTCCCTCCCTGGCTCCTTCCAACCCCTCGAGGAACATCACTTATTCTAAGAAGCCTCTCTTGACCCCCCCAAGACTGAGTTAGGGGCTCTGCCATCCCACAGGCACTGTAACTGCCTTTGTGTCCCCTGGGTGGAAAGGTGGGCTTCTGGTGGGCAGGGATGGTCTCTGACACCGCTGGTTCCCTGGTGCCCAACTCTGCGCCTGGCATGGGAACAGGGCTTAATGAAAGGGAGGGAGGCAAGGGAAGCTGCAGAGGAGGGAGAGGAAGGAGGGAGGAGGGGAGAGAAAGAGAGAGAGGGGGAGGGTGACCCTCATAACCAGACAAACCACAGATCCTACGAATGTGAGAACTTAAATTCTCAGGCTAGAATGAACTCTCTGAGGTGTGTCTTGGTTCAAGACTCCAGGCCACACTGGGATTGGCTGTTTGAACCATCTTTGTGATTAGGAGATACTGACTAGATGGGACCAACAGGATTTGGGGAAGAAACTCTGATCACAGTGATCGCACGCTGGGTCATGCAGAAATGGTCACAGAAGAGATGGTTCCCCAGCACTGGTGAACTGAGGCTTTGGCTGGCCCAGGACTCAACACAAATACCACCTGGGGGTCACTCCCCACCAGGCACTATTAGGCACTATTGCATTCTGAAGAGAAGACGGTGCCCACTACAGCTAAGCCTTCGGGTCTGCTGACGGTCTGAGACTCAGGAGATGGGCTGTTGCTTCAGTCTGTGTTAACCCCAAATCCAGAATTCCGAACCACAACCTGAGCAAATCAAAAACCCACTCCTCCATTCACAGGAGAAGTTCCGCTGGAGTCAATACATTAGCCAGCTCCCCTCTGGCATTTGAAGTCTGCCTAATCTTAAAAATAGAGGGAGCAGAGGAGGAGGAAGAGAGAGACAGAGGGGAGGGGAGGGGAAGTCGTAATTATTGCCACCCGGCTTTTCTGGACCTTAGCTGTTGTGTGAAGCAGGGTGCACAGGTTCATCTGGACCTTGGCCTCTCTGATCTCTCAGGAAGAAGATGGACAGTGTCTCTTGAAAGAGGCTGAGAGGCTGACCCAGAACCCTGTCTCAACTAGGAAGGGGTGCCTGTTGGAATCCCACATTTCTCCAGCTACCAGAGCTGGCTTAGGGCCACAGCATCTGCCCTTCCTTCCACTAAGGACCAGGGAGTGGGCCTTACCGTGGGCCTTGGCCTTGTACAGCGCAGCCGTCAGCAGGAAGTTCACGATGTCCCCCGGTGCCACATCCTCTGCCCTCACTAGGACCAGGGCACTGCCTGCCACCTTCATAGCCACCAAAGCACCACCAGCCGTCAAGCTGGCCAGCTGGTAAGGGCCTTTCCCTAGTGCTGGAGAAAGGGGGTCCAGTCATAAGCCCTGCTTCCCCAGGCCTCTGCTCACCTCCTATCTATCCCTACCTGCCCAGCCTTGCTGGAGATGGGGGAGAAGAGAGGCCCAAGAGCTCCACTGGGTCACGTCCCTTGCCCCAGGCCCTGGGGACCTTGATTTCCAGAAGGAAGGGATGGGAGGCCCAGGCTGCCAGCCACTGAGGAACTGACCCCCTTCATAGCCCCCGCATCACTCTGTGGGAAGCCTGGAAACAAGGCCACCCCTACAGGGGTGAGGGTGGGCATCTGGGTCTGCGACGTCTCTCCATGGGCCAGTGCCCCTGCCTGAGACTCTACCATCCCAGCTGCTGTGCTATTCAGAGTTGCCCCTGGGAGAAGACATCTGCCTAGTCTCTGCCCACCAAGGCCTGGAGGGTAAAGGCTGGAAAGGCTTGGGCTTGGCGTTAGCGTCTATGCACTTCCTTCAAGCATGTGTCACTTCTGGGTCCCTTGGGTTCCTGGGGTTGTCAGCACAGGCGGGACAGGGGCACGGGTTTCCCAGACAGTCACAGCAGCCCTGTAACCAACCTCACAGGCTCTGGTGTGCCCTGCCTTCCAGAGTCATCTTTCCAGTCCCTGCTGCAACTCCTCAACAGCTCCCCTCTGCCCTCAGGATAGAGTCCAAGAGCCCAGCTTGAACTCAGGGACCTCTCAAGCCCCAACCCCTGCCCCTGCCACACCGAACTTCTCCTGCTCTTTCCTGTAAGAACCCTAAGCCCTCCACCTTCTGTCTCCACCCGTGCCACCCACTCAGCACAGTCCTCCCTGTCTGTGCCTGCGACCAACGCCTCCTCCATCTCCCGGGCCCAGCTCAAATGCCACCGCTGTGGTACAGCTCTCCCCGCACCCTCTCACACGTGAGCACCCTTCCTCCCCGGTGCTCCAGCAGCGCCAGGGCATGGCATACGCTGATCACAGCTCTTATGAGGAGGGTCTCAACTGTGGAGTCCACATCTGTCTCCCCTACCAGATGAGACTACAGGCAGTGCTGTGCTGGGAAATGGTGAACAGTCAGCACTCAAAAAATGAAGACACAAACCCCCATTTGGTAATGTTTGCTGCTTTCCATGGTGTGAATACTCCCACCAGTGGTCAGCTTCAAACACCAACTGAATGTGGAGTGAAGAAGACACGGTGGGCTCTAGAGAGTCGGGGTGGGCTGGCTCCAGAGCTCCACTGGGACAGGTGTCGTTAACCATTGCATCCTCAGCACCCGGCAAGGGCCTGGACCAGAGAAAGTGTTGGCAGAAAAGCCAAGCAAGGAATGGATGGGTGGGTGGGTGGGTGGAGGATGCTAGAAGCAGCTTGTCCTTTGTCAGTTACTGCCACCCAAAATGCCACAGAAGGGAGAAAACTCTGCTCAGAGCTGTCTTGCTGAAATGTCTTGCCTGGTGTCAGACAGACCCTGCCTGTGACGGGACAGCAGTCCTCCCAGTACAGATTCAGGCCTCCGGGAGTTAAAGGTCGGGGGCTATCAGGAGCCCTTGAGGCTAATATTTTCAGTCACAGCAGGGACTGGGGCTGGAAAGAAGACCCTGGAAGGTAGGGCACATCAGAGCCTGTGAGGTCAGTTACAGGGCTGCTGTGATGGTCTGGGAAACCCATGCCACTTGAGCTGCCGCTGCAGCTATTGTGAGTGATCACATTGTACCTGGTCCAGCTCTCATCTCATGGACCCCCTACCTGGTATCCTTGTCCCTCTAGTCAGGCCCCCACTATTTCACCTGCTATACTCCCTCCAGAAGGAGGGAGTTTTGCAAACCAAAATCTGATCATGTGGGTAACAATGGAAAAATCTTGGGCTTGTACCCATATAGACTTGCTTCTGGCAGGATGGTGTCTGGAAGCAGGGGCAGAGGGGACCTCAGAAGTCAAAGGTGAGTGGCACCAAGGACTTGATGAGCTTTTAATTCAGCCAACCTGGCCCCACCGCACAAAGATCAGTGCTGAAAACTATTCCTGGGCAGCCCTCCAACTTCATCCAACCCCAGTGATTAAACTGACTAATTGGTTCTAACACTGGACATTAACCTCCCTGGAGTCTTTAGTCATGACCTAGTTAGTGAGAAGCTGGAGAGTATCCCATAACCCTGCGACCTTGGTTAAAACTGAAGATAAATCTGACAGACCACGCTGGACCACAGGTTTTGCCCCAACAAAGGAAGAGCATCTGCCTTTGCCAACTCAAAACTTCAGGAAACCCAAGACAAGAATCCATGGGCCTGATGAGCCAGATGATAAAGGCTATGGGGCAGCACATTGGTGCAAAAGGGGTTTCCATTTCCTGTGAAGCTGCCACATGAGCACACCCGGAAAGCTAGCCTGCCCTGGGCTCTGAACAGAGGCAGCAGAAGCTGCTGGGCAGAGTCCCAGGCATCTCTGGGCCCTGCACTGCCAGGGCCCTCTCTGCATGATGGAGTCTTCCTGCCCCACATCACTCAGGGCCAGCAGGGCCTCAGGATGGCTGAGTTGTGGCACCCGGGCACAGACGGCAATGCCTCGGCTTTCAAGGCTGAGCTTACCTTTGTTAAAGAAGTCACAGTCGTAGGCTGAAAGACAGAGAACAGAGACCTCTTGAGAAGCCTGGGACAGATGGGCAGGGCTAAGGGCCCTAGCATCCCAACTCTCCCTCCTTCTTCAAGGGCTGGACCTGGCCTGCCTCCCAAACTCCAAGATTCAGACATGGTCGTAGATCCAGATGTCTTAAAATGTAGGAAATACAATGGCTCCTCTGTTTGCCCCCAGCATAAAGTTCAAAGGCTGGCCGAAAGTAGGCATTCAGCATGAGCTGACTGAATGAATGAATGCTAGGACAGAAGGGTGTATTCTGTGTGATCCCAAAGGGCAAGAATAGAATCAAAAAATGGAAGCTCGGTTCAAGAGAGAAGTGACATATGTATACCTATGGCTGATTCATGCTGATGTTTGGCAGAAACCAACCCAATTCTGTAAAGCAATTATCCTTCAATTAAAAAAATTTTATTTTTAAAAGAAAGAAATGGAAGCTCCAGTAGAAAATGTGGAAGGTACTAGAGAAATGCAAGCACAAGAAGCTGGTCTTTCAACAGCATGGATAGGGGCCCAAAGGCCTCCAGGATCCAGGGCCCGGAGCTGTTTCCATCAGGCTTTGATGAGCTCCTCCAAGTATGTGCTCCATACGCCCTCTAGTGGCTTAGCACAGCACCACAGGCCGTTCCCTTGGCAAGTCAGCCATGGATCAGTCCATCAGGATAAGCTGGGGACTTTGCAGGGGGCTTCCCTGGTGGCTCAGAAGGTAAAGAATCTGCCTGCAATGCAGGAGACCTGGGTTTGATCCCTGGATAAGGGAATGGCCACTCATTCCAGTATTCTTGCTTGGAGAATTCCATGGACAGAGGAGCCTGGTGGGCTATACAGTACAGGGGTCTTACCCTTTGGCATCTTGCCCCATGGGTCACAAATGTCACAACTGTGCAACTATCACTAACACTTTGCAGGGGGCACCTAAACCCAGGATCAAGACCATGAGAAGTCAGCTGACCCAGCAGATTTGGGATAAAGGCTGAGGAAGGGCCTCCCTCACTCGTAGGCCACCAACTCCTCCCCACACCCTCCACACCCCATGATGAGCACTATTCCTCTGCGTGTGGCACTGCCCTCTGGAAAGAGCACTAGGAATAAGTAGACTGACCCACCAAGTGGTTATGGGCAAGTATGTGCTTTTCCTCACTTGTGGATTTAGAAGATGGAACTTAAAAATCAGATCTCCAAGTCTCTGTTTTCAAGTGTGTATCAGGCTGCCCAAAGACATGGTCAAGAACCAGCTATCTAGAGACCCACAGACCTGGGTTCAAATCCCATCTCTCACTCATCAGCTGTGCATACTAGGGAGAAGTTTTTCAACCTTTCTGAAATTTAGTGTCTTCTTCTGTAGGATGGGAACCACCACAAGTATTGCCCCACAGACTGGTAAGGTCTGAACTGGAGTAAAGCAGTGGTCATCTCAGGTGCAATATTTAAGAGAACCTCATAAAAAAACTCAGTAATCAGGATATGTCATACTTTAATACAACTTTTAAAATTTCAGAATTAATGAAAAATATCCATGATGAACAACATATCAAAATTTTAAAACAAAGACAAAAATCAGTGACAGCACCTTGCTGAGCCATATTGGAGCCTGAGACAAAAGGAAAAATCAATAATGTTGAGCCTGTTATTACTAAAATTGTGGTATTTTATTCATTGAAGATGTTCTTGCATTAGTTTTGATTTTTAAAAAGTATTGCCTGAAAATGTGATTTATCTTGATTACTGAGTCTTTTGGTACTCCTTTAAATCTTAGGCTCCAGGCACTGGCCTCACTTGCATTTCCCTAGTCCTGAATATTCGGAGAAGGCAATGGCACCCCACTCCAGCACTCTTGCCTGGAAAATCCCATGGACGGAGGAGCCTGGTGGGCCACAGTCCATGGGGTCGCTAAGAGTCAGTCGCTAAGAGTCGCTGAGCAACTTCACTTTCACTTTTCACTTTCATGCACTGGAGAAGGAAATGGCAACCCACTCCAGTGTTCTTGCCTGGAGAATCCCAGGGACGGGGGAGCCTCATGGGCTTCTGTCTATGGGGTTGTACAGAGTCGGACACGACTGAAGCGACTTAGCAGCAGCAGCAGCAGCAGCAGCAGCAGCAGCAGCAGCAGTCCTGAATATTAAATGATTTAATGCACAGAAGGCACAGGGCCTGACACACAGTGGACCCTCAATAGACATGTTCCCTTCTCCTTCCAGAAGTGCATGCTCAGTTGCTTCAGTCCTGTCTGATATTTTGTGACCCCATGGACTGTAGCCCACCAGGCTCCTCTGTCCATGAGCTTCTCCAGGCAAGAATACTGCAGTGGGTTGCCATGCCCTCCTCCAGGGGATCTTCCTGACCCAGGGATCGAACTTGCATCTGCCTGTGTCTCCTGCATTGCCAGTGGACCCTTTACCTACTGAGTCACCTGGGAAGCCTCCTTCCTGAAGAACTTTTACCAGTAGAAGGAGAAGCAGACTGCATGAGGACCTAAGGCGTCTGTGGTGGAAGGGTCTCAGGGTAAAACAGGCAGAGAAAAGGGAAGCCAAAGGTGACTCTGCTCCATCTTCTTCCTGAGGTCATCCTGCCTGGGGCTCCCAGGGCTCAGGACATGCCAAGAAATCTGAGAGCAGAAGAACTGATGCTTTTGAACTGTGGTGTTGGAAAAGACTCTTGAGAGTCCCTTGAACTGCAGGGAGATCCAACCAGTTTATCCTAAAGGAAATCAGTCCTGGGTGCTCATTGGAAGGACTAATTTGAAGCCAAAACTCCAATATTTTGGCCACCTGATATGAAGAGTTGACTCATTTGAAAAGATCCTGATGTTCGGAAAGATTTAAGGCAGGAGGAGAAGGGGATGACAGAGGATGAGATGGTTAGATGGCATCACTGACTCAATGGACATGAGTTTGGGTGGACTCCAGGAGTTGGTGATGGACAGGGAGGCCTGGCATGCTGTGGTTCATGGGGTTGCAAAGAGTTGGACACAACTGAACGACTGAACTGAACTGAACCTATGTATATATATGTATGTGTGTGTGTGTGAATGTGCATGGTTTTACTTGATAGGAGTGTGCAACCAAAAGCATTTTGTAGACCACCAATGGTCAATAAACCCTACTGTCTTGTGGTGTCTCTGATGGGCCTTACTTAATGTGTCTCAGCTGACAGGGGCTTTCACGCTCACTATCTCCTTTGACCCCTGCAGTAAACCTTGTGGGACAGGTCTATTCCTATTTTTCAGATCAAAAATTGAGCCCCAGAGAGGTTGGAGATCTAGTTTGAGGTCACACAGCTTACAAATGCAGCTCTGAGTCTGGAACCCAGGGCTCCTGACTTATCTGGTGAACTGATCAGGAGCACAGTCCTGGGTGTGCACCCAGACCATATGGAGATGAGCCCTGGCTCCTCCACCAACCTCTGTGACCTTGAGCATGTTACTGAATCTCTCTCTCTCTCTAACCCATTTCTCCAACTGTAAAACATGAATAAACAGTCCTGCTTCACAAGGTACATGTGTGCTAAGTTGTTTCAATCATGTCTGACCCTTTGCCACCCTTTGGACTATAACCCACCAGGCTCCTCTGTCTAGGGGATACTGGAGTGAGTAGCCATTCCCTTCTCCAGGGATCTTTTGGACCCAGAATTGAACTTGCATCTCTTGTGTCTCCTGCATTGGCAGGCGAGTTCTTTACCACTAGAGCCACCTGGGTATTTGATAATTTGATGAATTATACACACAAGCCATGCTGGTGCCTGGCACATGGTAAGTACTCCATAGATGCTCACCAGAGTGATGGGACCCCACAGGCCTGCCCAGAGGGGGGCCCCACTGTCCCCCTCAGGTGACGGGGCTGGACACTCACGGCAGAGGCGTGGGGTCCTCCAGTCGACGGCCACCCCGTGCTGGCAGCACTGGTGGGCATAGGCAGACACGCTGGCACAGAAGCACTCACAGTCGCCACCCCGGCTGCACCCACACGTGTCTGTCAGGCAGTTCGAGTAAAACCAACTGACGTCGACCTGGAGGAGGTCAGAAGTCAGAGGTCAGAGGACAGGCCCTAAATGTTAGCCCTTCACTTCTGGGCTGATGCTGCTCAGCCCCAGGGAGCAGCAGAAGCGTGAAGGATGGTGTGCACTGCCCGTGCTGGGTGAGGGCAGAAGGTAGGCAGCTCAGAGGGAAATGCTAACTCCGTGGCCTGGGCGGACCCCGCTTTTGAGAACTAAGCTCTCTCCTTTCTGGGCCTAGGCTATAGGATCCAGGGCTTCAGGGTGTGGCTGAGAACAGGCGTGGGGTGTGAACCCCCAGCCAGGGCCAGACACAATCAAGACCAGTCTGACAGCAGCCTTCGAGGCCCCCGAGGGGCCGGTGCAGAGCTGAGCACCAGCTCTCCTGTCTCCCCTGAGGGCAGCTGCCGCAGCATGAGGGGTCTGTGTTCACCATTCAGAAGAACGGCCTGATCGGGAGGAAGAGACATAGGCAGGTAAGCTTGAAAAGGGCACAGAAGCTGAGACTGTCTGTCCGTCCTGGGTCATCCCAGCAAACAGGACAGAGTCATCTGAAAAGGCCAGAGGCAGGGGAATGGCAGAGGTGAGTCTCCCCTCTAGACCAAGGCACGGCGGAGGGTCTGAGGGCAGAAGGGACTCCAAGGAGGTGACGGGTGTGTGTGTGTGTGTGTGTTGTGGGGGGAGGGCGGTTCTCAGGAGCAGCAAGGCCCAGCATCTACTCACCACAGGGTGGCAGGTCTCAAACACCTCGCTGAGCAGGACGCTGCATTCCTTCTTGGCAAAGGGCTCTCGGAGAGGATTCAGGACACAAGTGTCTCGGGGGTCAAGAGTGTCTGGGCACTGAGGGGGCAAAGGCAGCACAGCTGATCTCCTGACCCCTCACACGCCCACTGCCTGATGTGGTGGAGGGACTCCTGGGGCCAGCACTCCCTGATGCTGGCCTCCTGCGTTCATGTCCTTGGATAATCCCCTGCCCTTGAATGTGGGAGGGACCAAGCTGACAGCCAGCAAGAGGCGGGGAAGGTGACGCGTGGACGTGGCTGCGTGTCAGTGGCTGCATATGATCATGTTACGTAAGCCTGCAGGGCCCATTGCCTGGAGTCCCTTTCTCGCCGCCTGTGAATGGCACATGGCAGGGAATGTGGGTGGCCGCTAGGAGCTGAGGATCATCCTGGGCCAACAGTGTGCAAAAATCAAAGGTTCTCAGTTCTCCCAGATGCTGTCAATAGCCACACAAGCGGTCGGGAAGGGAGATCCCTCTCCAGGGGCCCCTTCAGACGAGAGCTCAGCCCTAGCTGGCACCTTGACTTGCAGCCTGTGATACTGTCTGCAGAGAACCCAGTCTGAACCCTGATTCCTGAGCCACAGAAACTGAGATAATCCGTGTGTCTGTCTGGATGCTGTTAAGTCTATAGTTATGTTGTTATCCTGTGACAGTGAACAAATACAGATCACCCTGACATCTGCTGAGCCTCCACCCTTGGGCCTACATTGTCACTTGAGCATCCTAGAGTGTGCCCATAGGAATTATTGAGAGAGAAATAACATTAGGGGGTGGGTAAGAGGAGGGAAGTAATGAAAGTTAATCACCCATTCAGCTTTTCTGTTAAGAGTACACTTTTTTGAGGCTTTGAGAAAACATTAGTCCTGCCTCAGGATTTCACTGAGCTCCATGCCATGACTAACTGCTCCCCTGACTCCAGTCTATACAGGCTTCTCTCCATCTACTCTCCAACAGAGAATAAGGAACGGAAGACCACTCAGTCCAGGAAAGGCAAATATGTAACACTCACGTCACCACTCTCTAATGCAGCATCCATGGCAGACATAACTAATCAATCGCAGTTCTTCCAGATGATCCTGACACAAGGGTTGGCATTTCTCAGCCTGGCTTCCCAGGCAGCCTCAGTGACTGATCAGATTTGTCACACGAGGTAAAATCTATCCACCATTCCTCTTCCAGCTCCTTCACTTCACAGCAGGTCACAGAGAAGCTGGGGCTTATTCAAGGTCACCAAGCAAGTCCCTGGATGGTCTAAGACAAGAACCCAGGCCTTCTGCTCTCAGCTCAGTGCTGTGTCCCCTCGCCCCTCACGGCTTGGCAGCCTCAGTCAGGCATCTTCCAAACCTCAGAGACATCGCCTATAATTTCTGCCTCTGATAATATTGTCCACCCTCTCAGATGTCTTCTCTCTGATACATTCAGCCATCCAAATATGCTCTCTCTTTTAAGTACCACACTAGTCCCGCCACCTTCAGGAAGTCTTCTCTGATTGCCTCAACCCATGCAGATCTCTCTTGGTCTCTCCTCTGTGCTAGACCTATTGGCACAGAGATGGACAAAATGGTCCTGCTTCAACAAGCCTCATCTTCCCTACCAGGTGGTCACCTCTCCTAAGGCAGAGACTCTGCCTCCTTCCCAGCCCCAGCTCTCCCACCAGGTCTTGGTCCAGGGACTGACTTGTGAGATGGGATGATGGTGCATGTCCTCAGACCACAGGGCTGAGGACGCCAGGTCAGAGGCTGACAGTGGGTTGCGGGAGCAGTCTTGCACCGATGTCCTTCTCCCCTAACCTGCGGCCAGGTTCTCTCAGTGCTGACTGGGGCCCATCTGGGGGAGGGGAGTGAGCCATCTTGGAGAGGCTTTACCTCGACTGCAGCCCAACTGCCACCAAACTCCTGGGGGTTAGTTAGCTCTAAGTTCTCTGGGGTCCTCATCTCGTTGACGGTCTTCAAGTCAAAATTCCCACAGAGTCCTGCCAGCTGGCCCTGAAAGAAATGAGAATGATCAGTTTCAGGCATTCCCAGGGTGAACCATAGGTGGCAGGGGCATGGCGGGGGGGTCACTATGAGCCTAGGAGTCTGTCATGGGCCTAGAAACAGCTACTGGGGTCACAGAGTGCAGAGAGATAAGAGTCAGAGAGAAGGGGCCCAGGGCAGGGCGGGGCAGAAAGGACAGAGGTACGAAGCGCCTGGCTCATGCAAGGACACCCAGGGGCTCCTTGGCTCTAGGAGGAGCTCAGCACTGATGAGAGTCACTGCTCACGTGACTACCTGCCACTGTGGCCCAGCCTGGATGTGCACCGTGGTTCTCTGGTCCCATAAGAGGGTGATGTGCTCCCGTGGGAAATGCACCAGGGTGAAAAACCCTGCCCGCCACGTGTGGACTTCTGCTTCTCATCCAGAAAGCTCTCGGGGCTCTAGGGGCACAGAGATGGGCATTCCTGAGGCCAGAGCATCCCCCAGTAGCTGGGTCAGCTGGGCCTGGGAACAAGTCACTGCCCAGCCCCAGGAGTTCACCAGTTCCTCTGCCTCCCTCATGTCCCGACAGTGACCTCTGAGTTCTTGGCCATGACCAAGGACCTCAATCTGGGCTGATCACCCAGTGGCTCCAAGAGAAAGTGCTGTGATAAGGAAGCCAGTCCTTATCCCTCTTCTGCCCCCTATCAACCGGCAAACTGCTGATACAACCTTCACCTGCAGCAGGCCTTACGGGATTTCCTGAATCGTCATCGAAGATAATGAGTGAGTTCCCCACGTTGATGGAAATAAATTTCCTGCAGATGATGCCAGAGCTGTAGCAGTTTACATTTTCTACAATCACAGAGAAGCTGAAATCCGATGTGCTCTGGGGAGAAATAAGTTAGCACAATAAACCAGGGCGAGAAGAGATTCTGTTGAGAGGCACAGTGTAGAGGGATGCAGACTCTGAAGTGGTTTTCAGCCCACTCCCTTTCTGACTCCATGGACTATAGAGTCCATAGAATTCTCTAGGCCAGAATATTGGAGTGGGTAGCCTTACCCTTCTCCAAGGGATCTTCCCAAACCAGGGATCAAACCCAGGTCTCCCACATTGCGGGGGATTCTTTACCAGATGAGCCACAAGGGGAGCCCATAAAAGGTATTACTATTAGTTGATGGGATGGACAGGGCCTTAGCCAAAGGGCCAGAGGCCTCTCCCACCTGCCCTGTTGGTACCTTCTTCTTCTCCTGGAGGGGAACCTGCCTCTAAGAGACTCTCCTACAGCACCATTCCTTTTCCTCTGGGTGAGCTGGTGGCTTTAACACATGACTCCTTTACACACCAACTCTCCAGTCAGATCTCCTGGTTCCAGCTTGACCCCAATTCTGTCACTGACTAGTGTGTGACCTGGGTGAGATACCAACTTTCCTCAGACCAATTTGTTCCATCATAACACGGGCTCAATAAACTCTGTCATTTAGGGCTGCTGTAACAATTAAGTGAAATAATGCTTTAAAATGGCTTGGGAGACCACCCCCAGGCATCTAGTGAGGGCCCAGAAAGTATTCGTTTTTACTATAACAGACAGAAAAACCACTGACACCCAAGAAGGGCAAGGTTATAATGTTGAGTGGACAGGCACTGGGGTATTTATAACTGGTGGGCTCTGTCCAGCCCTGATCTTGCTCCTCAGCACCTCTTTGAGGCTCTGAATTGCCAAACGCCAGGGCTTAGATCCTCCCGCCCCAACCATCCAGTTATGCATCAGTCGCTCTGGGGACCCATGTAGCCAACTGGGCAGACATACGCAGGCGCTCACCTTGACCAGGTGCACTTTGCATGCCCCCACGAAGTCAAATGGGAGCCCATCAAACGTGCGGTAATGCCGGTCACCATAGGCCGTGCAGGTGGAGGCGCAGGGGTGGAGGGTGCACTGGAACGAGCCGCGCTGGCACACGCTGAAACACACGCACCCAGACCCCTCATAGGGCATGGCCCCCCACCCTGAGCACCCACAGTGGGGCCACTGCCCATCAAGTGCCCACTAGGTACCCCTGGGCTGAGTGTCAACAAACATCATCGACCTCCAACAAAGGCCCAAAGGATACGAGGGTGGGTCCCCATTTTATGCAAGAGACACTGGGGTTCAGAAGGTTAAATCAATCAATAACAGGGCCAAGACTGACCTGAGATGGATTCAACTCCAATATCCACACTCTCTTTGCCACTCCAATCATTCATTCATTTAACAAGTAATAAGCATCTACCATATCCCAGGCATTATTCTAGGAGTCTGAGCTACATCGGTGAACAAAACAGCAAAAAATCTTCTGCCCTTGTGAAGTTTGTATTCTAAAGGAGGAAGACACACACTAAATAATAAAAAATAATAAGTAAGCATGAGTAGGTAATGTGTGTGTGTGTTCAGTCGTTCAGTTATGTCCAACTCTTTGTGGCCTCATGCACTGTAGCCACCAGGCTTCTTTGTCCATGAACTTTTCCAGGCAAGAATGCTGGAGTGGGATACCATTTCCTTCTCCAAAGGATCTTCCCAACCCACGGATCAAGCCTGCATCTCCTGCATTGCAAATGGATTCTTTCACCGCTGAGCTACCTGGGAAGCCTCGAGTGGGTAATAGTTAGAAGGTAATGAGTGCTATGTGGGGAAAGGAACAAGATAAAAAGGACTGGAAATGTGTGTGGGGGTGGATTGCAATTTTAAATAAGATGGACAGAAGGACAGGTGAGCAGAGATTTAATGGGTGTGAGAAAAGTATATGGACATTTGGAAAAACAGTGTCCTGGGCAGAGGGTACAGCCTTTGCCAAGGTCCTGAAGAACACTCCAGAAGACAACATGGCTAGAATAGAGAGAGTAGGAGGAGAAGAGGAACTCAGGGAGGTAACAGAGGTTCTGATCCCGTAGGTCCTAGAAGGTCACCGTAAGAATGGTAGCTTTGCTAGCAGTGAGACAGGGAGTGTTCAGAGGATTTCATCATGGGAATAACATGATCTGAATGTCCATCTTTTTCATACACATGAATATGCATATACACTCACAAGTGCAGTCTATGCATTTTGAATATATACCGATACACATCCTATAAATACACAAACACAGCAACACGGTTACAAATACACATGCACACACATTCAAATACACGTATGAACAAACTCACGTTGATATTTATAGTCGCAAAAATATCCCCTCAAATTCTTTCTGGGCATATATTTGTATATACACACAAACCCCTACAGAGCAAACAATCACACAAGATAAATATGAACATGGTTGAAGGGGGAAGGCTAGACTGTACTCACAATCATACATCCCATATCCACCCTCGGCCCTAACAAAAAGTAGAGCCTGGATGGGGCCCTCACTTACCAGGAATGGCAGGGAGACATGACCTTGTCCCCAGGGTAGTACTCCTTCCCTTTCCAAGTGCATGGGCACTCCTCTGGCAGAAAGCATGCATCCCCATGTCTGAGCAGCTGTAAGGACACAGCAGGCAGACAGTCAGGAGAGCACCCTTCCATCTCTGCCACCTGTGGTGACCTTGTAGCCACATGGATGCCCTGGGATGGCTCTCAGCATTTACCCTGGAAGAGAGTGACCATGTACCTGCCACCATCCTGCTCCTGCCCAGTGAGGTTCAGAGCTACCTCAGCAACTGGAAAATGAGAGGCAGGCTTGGCCCAGCTCAGAAGTCTCTGCCATCCATCGGGAAGAAAGGCTCAGCTCTACCAGCCACACCCCCCTGGCCAGGCTGGTTGCCAGCTGTCCCGTGGACACTAGCTGTACACTAATGAACACAGCATGGGCATGGGCATGGGCCCTTCTACCCAGGTGGCTCATGGAGTAACTGGTAGACTTGCACTGGAAAGAAATGTGGAAGGGAATTGTTCAGGAAGATGGAAACTCAGAGCCACGTGAAGGAATGAAGAACTCCAAAAGTGGAAAATATGGCGGTAAATATTTTTTAAAATTATTTCCTAATTTCTTTAAGAGATAATCAAGCATTTGGAGCAAGGTTAATGTCAACTGGACGTGAACTGGGCGTCCCTTGTGGCTCAGCTGGTAAAGAATCTGCCTGCAACGTGGGAGACCTGGCTTTGATCCTTGGGTTGGGAAGATCTCCTGGAGAAGGGAAACCTACACCACAGTATTCTGGCCTGGAGAATTCCAGGGACTTACAGTCTACGGGGTCACAAAGAGAAACGACTGAGTGACTTCCACTTTCACTTAATGTCAATTAATTGTGAGGTTTCTAACACACATAGCAGTAAAATGCATGATGATAATAATAAAAAGGACAAGAAGGAAGTAAAGGAAAGCAGACTGTTGCAAGTAGTTTACATAAAGTGGGAAAACATTAATTCATAGTAGATGATGATAAATGAAAGATACATATTGTAATCTTTAGAGAACTACAAAAATAAAACAAAAAATATCACGATACAGGAACGTCCCTGGCAGTCCAACACTTAAGACTCTGCACTTCCAATGCAGGAGGCATAGGTTTGATCCCTGGTTGAGGAACTAAGATTCCACATATCATGCAGTGCAGCCAAAAAAATAATAAATTAAAAAATATACAGATTAAAAATACTAATATATATATTTTAAGTGAAATAAAGGAGAAAAATAGAAGACTAAAGTTACTTCAAAAGAAGAAAGAAAAGAAGAAAAAACAGACAAATAACAAATAAGATTGTAGTGTTAAATTCAATACAATTATTAAAGGCAAATGCATAAACTGTCTAATTACAAGGGAAAAACTGTAACACTGGCTAAGAAAGCAAGACTCTACTGTACTCTGTTTCCCAAAGATATAGTTGAAATACTAAGATAATAGCACAAATAAATGAAAAGCAAAATGATGGGAAAAGACACCATGTAAACACTAGTTACAAGAGAGACAGAGTGGCTATATTAAACTTACACAAAGTATGCTGCTAAGTCACTTCAGTCGTGTCTGACTCTGTGCGACCCCATAGACGGCCGCCCACCAGGCTCCCCTATCCCTGGGATTCTCCAGGCAAGAACACTGGAGTGGGTTGCCATTTCCTTCTCCAATGCATGAAAGTGGAAAGTGAAAGTGAAGTCGCTCAGTCACGTCTGACCCTCAGCGACCCCATGGACTGCAGCCTTCCAGGCTCCTCCATCGGGATTTTCCAGGCAAGAGTACTGGAGTGGGGTGCCATTGCCTTCTCCAACACAAAGTGTACTGCAAGACAAATAACATTAACTCTAATAACAAGGGATATTTCATAATAATGAGTCAGAGATTTCCCTGGTGGTGTCCTGTTGCTAAGACTGTGCACTTCCAATGCAGGGGGCCTGGGTTTGATCCCTGGTCATGGAACTAAATCCCATATGCTGCAACATGAAGAAAAGAAAAAGAAAAAGAAAAAAAGACTCCCACATGCAGCAACGAAGATCAAAGATCCCGTGTCCACAACTAAGTCCTGGCATAGCCAAATAAATAAATAAATAAAAGAATCAGCATGTTGCTGTATGGCAAAAATCACCACAATATTATAAAGTAATTAGCCTCCAGTTTAAATTAATAAATTAATTCTTTTTTAAAAAATCAGTTTATCAGCAGAACATAAGAATCTTAAATGGGCATGCACCAAGTATCAGAGCTTCAAAAAAAGAAGCAAAAGCTCACAGAACTAAAGGAGAAAAAAGACAAAAGCACAATTAGAGTTGGAGATTTTAACATTCTTCTCCATTAATGATAGAACAAACAGGCAAAAAAAATTATCATTGATGTCCTTATAAATTTGACAACTTCTATGGGATGAACAGCAAAAACACTAAATATGTATAAATAATTCAATGACAAATGCGTAACCCCTGGGTGAAAACTAGGAAACACTGCTGAGAGAAATTGAAGAAAGCCCAGGAAGTGGAACAACAGTGACCCACTTGTAGATTAGAGGATACACTAGTATGAAGATGTCAGTTCTCCCAAACTGATCTATAGGTTCAGCACAATCCAAATCAAAATCCCAATGGCCATTTTGTATAAACTGACAAATTTTTCATAAATTTACATGGAAACTCAAAAATCTAAAAGTGTCCCAAAAACTTTGAAAAGGAACAAAGTCAGGGCACTATCAACTTCTGATTTCAGGACTCACTATAAACCTTCAGAAACCAAGACAGAGTGATGTTGGCCTAAGGACAGACAAATAGATCAATGAAACAGAAGAAAGAGTCCTGAAATAGACTCACATTTATACAGTCAATTGATTTTTTTTTAAGGTGCCAAAACAATTCAACAGGAAAAGTCCTTCTTAAGTGGGGCTAGAACCACTGGATATCCATCGGAAAAAAATACAATGAAGTGACTCCATTTTATAGCAGATACCAAAATACAATAATTTTAGATAGACTATAGGCCCAAACGTAAAAGCAAAATTTATAAAGCTCCTAGAGGGTATATAGAAGAATATCTTTGGAACTGTGGCAAAGATGTCTTAGGACACAGACAGCATCATAAGGAAAAAAGTGTCATGGTAGGTATCACCAACATTTTAAACTTCTGCTCATCAGAACTGTTTGGACATATTAAGACATTTTAAACAAATGAACAGGCAAACCACAGACTAGGAGAAAATATTTGCTATACATACATCCGACAAAGGACTTGCATCCAGAATATATAAAGAACTTCTGCAACTCAATTTTTTAAAAAAATCAGCTAAATAAAAAGTGAGCAAAAGACTTAAATGGACACTTTACAAATGAAGATATGCAAATGACCAAACAACACGTGAAAAAGTACGCATCACTAGTCACCCAGTTCAGTGCAGTCGCTCAGTCGTGTCCGACTCTGTGACACCATGAATCGCAGCACGCCAGGCCTCCCTGTTCTTCACCATCTCCCGGAGGTCACTCAGACTCACGTCCATCGAGTCTGTGATGCCATCCAGCCATGTCATCCTCGGTCATCTCCTTCTCCTCCTGCCCCCAATCCCTCCCAGCATCAGAGTCTTTTCCAATGAGTCAACTCTTTGCATGAGGTGGCCAAAGTACTGGAGTTTCAGCTTTAGCATCATTCCTTCCAAAGAAATCCCAGGGCTGATCTCCTTCAGAATGGACTGGCTGGATCTCCTTGCAGTCCAAGGGACTCTCAAGAGTCTTTCCCAACACCACAGTTCAAAAGCATCAATTCTTCAGCACTCAGCTTTCTTCACAGTCCAACTCTCACATCCATACATGACCACTGGAAAAACCATAGCCTTGACTAGACGGACCTTTGTTGGCAAAATAATGTCTCCGCTTTTGAATATGCTATCTAGGTTGCTCATAACTTTTCTTCCAAGAAAAGCGTCTTTTAATTTCATGGCTGCAGTCACCATCTGCGGTGATTTTGGAGCCCAAAAAAATAGTCTGACATTGTTTCCCCATCTATTTCCCATGAAGTGATGGGACTGGATGCCATGATCTTTGTTTTCTGAATGGTGAGCTTTAAGCCAACTTTTTCGCTCTCCTCTTTTGCTTTCATCAAGAGGCTTTATAGCTCCTCTTCACTTTCTGCCATAAGGGTGGTGTCATCTGCATATCTGAGGTTATTGATATTTCTCCCAGCAAGCCTGATTCCAGCTTGTGTTTCTTCTAGTCCAGCGTTTCTCATGCTGTACTCTGCATACAAGTTAAATAAGCAGGGTGACAATATACAGCCTTGATGCACTCCTTTTCCTATTTGGAACGAGTCTGTTGTTCCATGTCCAGTTCTAACTGTTGCTTCCTGACCTGCATACAGATTTCTCAAGAGGCAGGTCAGGTGGTCTGATATTCCCATCTCTTTCAGAATTTTCCACAGTTTATTGTGATCCACACAGTAGGGAAATACAAATTAAAGCCATAATGTTATTTGACTATGTTCTCACTAAAATAACAAAAATGAGAAAGACTGAAAACATCGAATGTTAGTGAGGATATAGAGCAGCCAGAATTCTCACACAATGAGAGTGTGAAATGGTAC
Source organism: Madoqua kirkii (assembly GCA_006408675.1). Taxonomy (NCBI): domain Eukaryota; kingdom Metazoa; phylum Chordata; class Mammalia; order Artiodactyla; family Bovidae; genus Madoqua; species Madoqua kirkii. The sequence continues at coordinate 11,551 of SJYC01134038.1, read as the reverse complement.
AAATTCTTTGGAAAATAGTTTGGCAATTTCTTACATAATGAAATGTACATCTACCCTACCGCTCAATTCCACACTGAATTGCTCTTCAAAGAGAAAACAGCCTTATTTAAAAGAGCCCAAACTGCAAATAACCTAAATATGTATCAACATTTCAGTGGATGATTTAATTATAATATATTCATACAATGGAATACTACTGAGAATAAAAAGAAACAAATGACTGGGAAATGCAACCATGGATCAGTCACGGTGAAGGTGAAGTCGCTCTGTCGTGTCCGACTCTTTGCAGCCCTGCAGACTGCAGCCTACCAGGCTCCTCCGTCCATGGGATTCTCCAGGCAAGAACACTGGAGTGGGTTGCCATTTCCTTCTCCAGGGGATTTCCTGACCCAGGGATCGAACCCAGGTCTCTCGCATTGGAGGCAGACGCTTTAACCTGTGAGCCACCAGGGAAGCTAAGGAGAAGTCAGACACCAAAGGGTGGATACTGTATGATTCTATTTTCATGACGTTCTAGAACAGGTAGAGCCTATTCATGCCAAAAATAAAGAACTATGGTGAAGGGGTATGGGAGATACCAACTGGGAAAAGACATAGGGCACAAGACATTTTTTTGAGGGGGAAGAAATGTTCTATATCTTGATGGAGGTGTGGGTTACAAGAGGGTATACATTTGTCAAAGCTCAGCAAACTGTATGGGGCTTCCCAGGGGGCGCTGGTGGTAGAGAACCTGCCTGCCAATGCAAAGAGACACAAGAGATGCAGCAGCATTAGATCCCTGGGTTGGGAAGATCCCCTGGAGAAGGCAAAGGCAACCCACTCCAGTATTCTTGCCTGGAGAATCCTATGGGTGGAGGAGCCTGGAGGGTTGCAGTCCACAGGGTCACAAAGCCAGACACGACTGAAGCAACCAAGCCCCCATGCACAGCAAACTGTATACTTAACGATCTGTGTGTTTTACGTACATATTGATTGGAAGCTGCATCTTTAAGGGGGGACCACCATTTTGTTGAGGATGCCCCAAAATGTCAGTTTCTGGACGATTTTTTTTTTTTTTTTTTTGCTCAGCCAATTTTCAGGATTAGAATCCTCTTCCATTTCTGACCTGGGAGGCAAAAACGTTGATGCCATCATCCCAGGAACCAAGCTGGGGAAGTGGGCCGGGCCCCAGCTGGCTTTCTCTCATCTCCCTGTCGTCACTCTGCATCTCAACCCTGCCTCTGTCCCCAAGATCAAAATCTCTGATTTGACTTTTGTAGAAACTCTTACTGTCTTTCTCCTGCTCAATGGGGTAAGGGAATCTGGACATTTAACTGCTGCTTACACAGACCTGCCACTAATCCCACTGTCTTGCTCCCACCTCTTCTGAGATGCCTGGAGCGTCCTGTTCCTGAAGCTGTCTACACCGTGTAGCCTGTTTCTCCTTGGCCTTCCCCTCTATAAGCATCAGCGTCAACCTCTGCTCTGCAGGGTCAGTTTCTACACAGCCACCCTGGTTCCTTCTTCAAAAACTATTGGCCCATCTCATGCCACTGTCCTCCCATTCTCGTTCCCTTTGTCCCTGGTGATTCATACATTTCTTTTTACTCCATTACCAACATTTCATTGTGGTTGTGAGAGGAAAAAATAAAAAAGCATGTGGTTAATCCACAATGTTCTAGCTGAGGCCACTTAAGCTTTCTAAGTAAGTCTCTATTTTTTTCATAGGTAAAATGGAGATAATGACACCTTCTTCTGAAGGTCATTAAGAGAATTTAATTACAGACCTGGGCACAGGTCTATATCTACTAAGTGCCTAGCACTTAGTAGATACACAATAAATATTGGTTTCTTGTCCTTCCTTTCCCCATAATTGAATCAGACACCAGTGACGGACTGGCTCATCACCTTCCATCTTTACCCTCAGGCTCTTCCTTGCCACCCACCATCCACCGCTCCCTCTTGGCCTTTTGCAGACCTGTGTGTATCCTCAGCACCTTCTGTGTGCCCACCACAGACAGGAAAATGCAGGGAGGAGCTCTGGGCCTCAGTTTGTTCTTTCTCCTTAACTGCTAAGGGAGTCTCTCCTCAGGGGCATTTGCAAATGCACGGGATCCAAGTAAAGGAAGACAGTGCTATCACTCACAGAGAGTGCTTACTCTGTGCCATTTCCAGATGAGGAAACTGAACCTCAGGAAAGTTAATTGGCCCACCCAGTAAGAGGTGGAATCAGGACACAAGCCTGACTCCAGAGTCCATGCTCCTAACCACTATGCTACTTGCCTTGTGACCCCAGAGCCTTTGGCTCAGCACCAAGATGCAAACAAAAAACTGGGAGCAGCACAGATAGCGCCAGATGCCTGCAGGGGCCCAGGAGCAATACACACACCCATAGATTCTATGAAACATTAAGGAGGGCGGCAGGGGTACCAGGGACCCAGAGGGGCCCAGGCAGGGGTTGTTACATATCACTGGCAGCCCTATCTCAGCTCCCAGGAGAATGTTCCATGATGCCAGGAAGTGCCTGTCCTTCCTTTACAGTTGAGACTGTAGCAATTTCCCTTTGACAAGCCCCTGTAGAGTGTGGAAACTCCTCAGAGGGCATTTAACGCAGAGTGTGAATCACTACAGCAAAGATGCCAGGAGCTGACAGGGGTTCAGCACTAACAAGGGGAAGAGGCAAGCTTCTCTGGAGAATTTAGTGTGCCCAGCTCCTCACAGCTGTTGTCTCCATCAGATCTCACTAGAGTCCTGCACGGTGGGTGCCCTCAAGTGACAGAATGAGCAAACTCAGGCTCATAAACATTAAGTGACTCGTCCAAGATCACATAGCTAGTGACAAACACTAAGCCCTCTGGACTGTGGATGCTCTTGGCACAGCACCAGGGCATGGGTTGAACTTTGAGAGGCTTGGAGCAGAGAAAGAGGATTCAGGTACTGTCTGCTCAGACTAGTCCTGCAGACAGCAGCAGGGCCTCACAGGCAAGAAGACTGTCGCCCAAGTGGTCGTGTCACTTGTCAAAGGTCACCCAGCCCTTGGAAACCTTCACATCCTAGCCTACCCTTCACAGCCTGGCGATTGAAAAGGGAACCCCACTCTGGTTTCAGGATCTTTTGAGGTAAACTAATTCCTAGTGTCAGGCATTGCTTTAGAGGCTTGCTCCTCAATGATGGTCCCCAGACCTGCAACATCGGCACCTCGCAGGAGCTTGTTATTAACAGAAATGCAGAGTCTCAGGTCTAGGATCCTGTGTGAGTTTTCCACACCTCACAGGGGTCCCTTGTGGATGCCCTTGTCTGGGAAAGGGCAGGCTCATGACCCATATCATGACCTCTGTGAAGGGGACTAGACCCCAGGCCTCCCAGAGCCAGCATGCCCTTTCCGAAGGGTAGGGTTTGGACTAAGCAGAGTTGGATTTGGGTCATGGATCTTTGGGCAGACCACTTCCCTCCATCCAACCCTTGGCCTCAGTTTCCTCATCTGCAAAATTGGAATAATGATCCTCCCCCTCCTTTCTCCCAAGGATGCTCTGAGATTGAAAGACATTACTATACCAACGTGTTTTACAAATAGCAAAACTCCAGCTGAATGCTCCCTCCCCTCTGCACCCTAGAAGCCCTGACGCTCTTCTCACTTTCTCTGGCCTCCAGGCCTGGCCTGGGACTCCCAGCTGAGCACTGAGGTCTGCACAGGTGGGAGGACGCAGCCCCATGCTGCCAAGTCATGAGACGAGGCACCCAGCTGTCTTCTCAGCCTAGACCCGAAATAAGACCAGCATCAGGAGTGGGCAGAGTGAGGCGCTGGGCCCTTGCAGTCACCTTGGCAAGCAGAACACCCATGAGGCAGCCCATAAATTCAGTGCAGGCACATCACACAGCTGTGATGGCAGCATCTCAGACACCCAGGAGGGAGACTGCTTCCACTGGGTGAGGCTTGAGCCCTCAGTGTGGTCAGAAATTTGCAGGGAGGAAGGCTGAGAGCTAAACACGGGTTTCCTCTCTCATGGTCTTCAGCCCATGAGACCTCTAGGGCAGGCTCGGCACCTACCCAGTGCGTCCCCTTTAGCACCTCATTTAATTCTCACAACCATTTCTTGAGGCAGCAGGTATTATTACTATTCCCATTTTACAGATGAAAAGCTGAGCCTCAGAGGAGCTGAGAAAGAGGATTCAGGTACTGTCTGCTCAGACTAGTCCTGCAGACAGCAGCAGGGCCTCACAGGCAAGAAGACTGTCGCCCAAGTGGTCGTGTCACTTGTCAAAGGTCACCCAGCCCTTGGAAACCTTCACATCCTAGCCTACCCTTCACAGCCTGGCGATTGAAAAGGGAACCCCACTCTGGTTTCAGGATCTTTTGAGGTAAACTAATTCCTAGTGTCAGGCATTGCTTTAGAGGCTTGCTCCTCAATGATGGTCCCCAGACCTGCAACATCGGCACCTCGCAGGAGCTTGTTATTAACAGAAATGCAGAGTCTCAGGTCTAGGATCCTGTGTGAGTTTTCCACACCTCACAGGGGTCCCTTGTGGATGCCCTTGTCTGGGAAAGGGCAGGCTCATGACCCATATCATGACCTCTGTGAAGGGGACTAGACCCCAGGCCTCCCAGAGCCAGCATGCCCTTTCCGAAGGGTAGGGTTTGGACTAAGCAGAGTTGGATTTGGGTCATGGATCTTTGGGCAGACCACTTCCCTCCATCCAACCCTTGGCCTCAGTTTCCTCATCTGCAAAATTGGAATAATGATCCTCCCCCTCCTTTCTCCCAAGGATGCTCTGAGATTGAAAGACATTACTATACCAACGTGTTTTACAAATAGCAAAACTCCAGCTGAATGCTCCCTCCCCTCTGCACCCTAGAAGCCCTGACGCTCTTCTCACTTTCTCTGGCCTCCAGGCCTGGCCTGGGACTCCCAGCTGAGCACTGAGGTCTGCACAGGTGGGAGGACGCAGCCCCATGCTGCCAAGTCATGAGACGAGGCACCCAGCTGTCTTCTCAGCCTAGACCCGAAATAAGACCAGCATCAGGAGTGGGCAGAGTGAGGCGCTGGGCCCTTGCAGTCACCTTGGCAAGCAGAACACCCATGAGGCAGCCCATAAATTCAGTGCAGGCACATCACACAGCTGTGATGGCAGCATCTCAGACACCCAGGAGGGAGACCGCTTCCACTGGGTGAGGCTTGAGCCCTCAGTGTGGTCAGAAATTTGCAGGGAGGAAGGCTGAGAGCTAAACACGGGTTTCCTCTCTCATGGTCTTCAGCCCATGAGACCTCTAGGGCAGGCTCGGCACCTACCCAGTGCGTCCCCTTTAGCACCTCATTTAATTCTCACAACCATTTCTTGAGGCAGCAGGTATTATTACTATTCCCATTTTACAGATGAAAAGCTGAGCCTCAGAGGAGCAAGGCCCCTTCCTTGTCTAAGGCCACACATTGGTGAAAAGCAGAGGGAGGCAGACACCACTCCGGCTTGGCTCCCCACCCTTCTGTTCTTTCTCAGATTCCTCACTGGTTATGACGCTCCACCTGGGCAGCCCTGGGTTGGCGCCTCCCTGTGTGAGGTTTTCCCTGCCCCTCACGCCACCCTGGGGTCCCTGGTTCTGCCAGCCTTTCAGGGATAGAAACCCAGGGCAACACGGAGACATACCCCTGAGGACAGGCACATCCTGAGAGGCAGGGCCCACGGGCTGGCACGCTCAGGTTCAGCAGCTGCTGCTCACACGTCCTCTCTCTGCTCAGCTCAGGGTCGGCGTGCAGGTCGCTGCAGTTCACAAAGACCTGGCCTGCTGGGCAGGCAGCAGCTGGAAGAGGAGAGGGTGGTGCTGGCCAGAGCCTGGACCCTCAGAAGGATGCTTGCGACACCTGGGCCTGGGGTGGGTTCCTGGGAGGCAGGGGGTGGGGTGGGCAGGGAGACCTGGGGACAAGCCTCTGGGAGATGCAGGCCGAGATGGGGCTCTGAGGCTTTCTGCTGCCCTGGCTGCCCCTGAGGCACACGACTGTGGGCTGGAGGGGCGTGTTGTGCCACAACAGGACAACCACCACTGGCACCAATCACTGGGTGTGTCTTTTCATGGGTGCTGCTCCTGGCTCTTCCCCTGCATTTTCTTACTTATCCTGCCACAACTCCACGAGGTATTACTATCTCCCACTTTCCCATATGATGGAGAGAAGCCACTTCTGCTTTCAAAAGGCATGATAAAGAAAGAAGAAGCATCCCAGGGGGACCAGAAGTGGAGCCAGGAAGCGGACAGCCATGCAGTGTGACAAAGTGGCCGGGAACCTTTAACAACAGGAAAGTCAACTTCCCGTTCACCTGTGTTTCTGTGACATAAACCCACTCTCTCTCCCAGGGCCTTCAGTCAAGTCGGCCTTGTACACTTCTACCATGCGAGTGATCTTTCTTAGGGAAATCAATAAAACAGGGTTGAGTTCTATGCCAAGCCTGGGATGGAACAGAGAGAAAGGGATAGACACAGGAGATGAGATAAAAGTCCCAAAGAGAAGAAATCTGAGGACAGGAATTCCAAAAAGAGGCACACTTTCAGGGATACACAGGAAACGCGGGAAGAAGGCAGGCCTCCAGGTTATACAGCAAGAGAGGAAGTGAAGGCTCAGAGTGGTGAAGGGAGTTCCTCAGGGCTGCACAGGTGGGGAGGGCTGGGCAGGATGTGGAGCCAGGGCTGTCTGAGTCTGGGGGCCCTGCTCTTAGCCCCCTGCCGTGTGATTACTCTCTGATCTTCTCTGTGCTGGTCTCCACACTTAGCAGCATCCTCTGCCCTCCAAGGCCCTCTCTGAGGGTTCCAGCTTCTGGCCCATCCAAGACACTCACCGGCCAATCCACCACTGTGTCATCCAGCACCCCCACCCCAACTTCCACTGCCTGTGAGGGTCTCAAAGACCCAGCCTCTCCTTCCCACTGCTGTGAGCCCCACATCCCACATGGGCTGGATACAGTCAGCCTCAGCAGACACGTGATGGTTCAGATGGAGGAAATCCAGGAGCCAGGGGAGGTCAGGACTGCCCAGATATCCCAGCTGGTCACCCCTGATGGAGACAGAGTCTCAGCATCTACTTGACAAGAAGGAGGGACAGCCTCTAGAGTGGAGCTGAGGTTGGGACAGGATCTCACGATGCCATGCTCTAAGCCTTTCCCGAGAGGACAAGGACTACAGAAAGCTTGGTTTGGCACGAGACCTGGGGCAGGCTCGCCTCGTCCTGGCCTGTCCTCAAGCTCCCAACCTTCCTTTCCCGCATCCCACCACCATGAAAGAGCCCCTTCCCTCCCAACCCCCCTTACCCGGGGCTCCGCTATCACAGCTCATGACTCCATCTTTGCAGTGGCTGCAGAGAGAGAGAGAGAGAGGCACTGGGGTCAGCCCACCCAGTCACTGCAGGGCCCAGAGACCCCAAGTCACTGCACTCAGGTCATTACAGAGTTCAGACAGACACCCCACTGCTGTCTCTGGCTCCCTGTGTAGAGAGGGAGGCTGTCACTTCATAGAAAGTTCCACACAGCTGCATTTTCTTTAGTCAGCAACTTCCATTTAAAGACAGGAATAATAACGCCGCTGTCTAGAAAGCTCACCAGTGACCCAGAGTTGGGACGTCGCTGTCTCAGGGGGATAATCCATTCCCTGGAAGTGGCAGGAGCACTGGTTCCTATAAAAGCCGGGAATGGAGAAAGGTGAAGTGACTCTGGAGTCGGGGCAGGGACCACCAAGGACAGGGACCCCGCCTTGCAGCCAGCCAGGGGCATTCACACCCAACATCTGCTCTGATAGCTCAGTGCCTATTCCACACCCAGGTATAGGCCCCCCTGAACATCAGGCTAGGCCCCCCTTTCTCTTCCTTACAGGGGGTCTGTAAAGCGGGGATCCTTATGCGACCCTCTTCATAGGTTCCTCTTTGTAGGTCATTTGAGGGCAAAGACTGTTTCCTCCTCCCATACTTCAAACAGTTGGTTACAGCCAAGTGCAGGCCTTGGAGCAGAGCAGTTGTACACATCCAACCCCAGTGTTCCTCACCATCTTCTCCCTCCCTAACTCCTCCTCCATCCCACATAACCCTAACGGCTCCCCTCGCTCACAACACTCAACCTCAAGGGGTGGAGCCACGGCGTACATCTGGATCTCAAGCGAGGACTCCAGCTCACAAAGGGCTCTGAGTGAATCAAATATGTCCCCCATCATTCATGCTGATGTCCTCCACACTCAGTTGAATGTGATGCCATTTTACAAATTAAAACAACAACAACAGGCTTGGAGGGGACCAGGGGTCTTTCCAGTCAACCCTGAGATCTTGTGAGGTCACCACCTCCCACCTGCCCTTCCACTCTGCCCTCCAGCCGCACGGAGAACGCCCACAGCCAGGTATCAGGGTTCTCGCCAAGTCCCCTTCACCTGGAGTACTCCTTCCTCAAATCTCCGCTCACATGCCACTCCTCAGAAAGGCCTTCCTCCCAGGTTCACCTCATGTGACATAAGAGCGACCCCTCCCTTCCCACGACTCCCTGGGCTCCTTCGGCTGTATTTGACGTTGTAGCTCTTGTTACCACCGGATCTGTTCAGTTTCGTTTATTTGCTTATTTTATCTGTCTCACCACCTAGAATGTGAGCTCTTGTGAAGGCAAGATTCCGTTTGCTTGTTGCTGAATTGTCTAGAAATGTCTGGAACATACCAGATCAATCGAGATGTGTGGAAGGAGAGGGGAGATGAGGGTAGAGACCCTCTCGGCTCTGTGGGGTTGCCCTGTCTTGTGGCAAAGTCAGACTGGACCCAAGAGCCAGAGTTGGGGAGAGAGCCCTGGGTGGGAAGTGAGGAGGGCGTCCGATAAGCCCAGTTTATCCTCCAAGGCCTGCCCTGCAGCTGAGATGAAGTAGGCACAGGAGAGGCCCAGGCAGGTACCCAGTTTCATATGCTCTGGAGGCCCCCAGCTTCACTACCCTCTGACACAGAGCTCTAGCCAGCCTCCTCACCTGGGGACACAGAGGTCAGCCTGGGTGTCCAGATAGGTGTCTGGTGGGCAGGCACAGCCCTCCACACACTCGTCCCCACTGAGGTCACTGTCACTATCAACCCCACAGGCCTCAGGGCTGGCCAGGTCCTGGCAGGTCTGTCCACACGGAGCCACACACGGGCTGTACTCCTTGGTGGCCTCACAGGACAGCGCTGTAGGGAGAAATGTGACCATGCTTTGCCTCCCTCGCACACCCGCAAGTTTGTGGAGTGGGGTCACCATCATGAAGAAGAGAACCCAGAGCCAGAGAAGTTAAGACATTTGCCCAAGGTCACACAGCAGGTCAAGGTTACAGCTGGGATTTGAACCCAGTATGCCTCCCACTGTCCCAGAATGGCAGAGCCACAGGGGTAGATCCCGTCTCCCAGGTTCAGCCTGGACCCTATCATTGGCATTCCCTTCTCTCTGCAGGGCATTCCTCTTAGGTAGTGATTCTGTGGGGGAAGTGGAGGTCATCCCCTGATAGTCCTGCACTCACCCCACACATAGACACACATACACAGGTGTGTAAATACACACACACACTCTGCCTCTCTTACTTCTATGGGCTGTGAAGATCAACTGTGCTCCTCCAGCAGCCTCTCAGGGGACTTGACCTGGGGCTGCCCTCTCTTTACCTGGCCACCAGCCCACCCCCTGGGGTCCCCACAGCCAGTCACGGGGCAGGGGCAGGTGGACACTCAGATCTGGAGCTCTGGCTCCTCCAGTGCCCTCCCAGGGCCACACAAGCGTGGTGTGCTCACCGCAGCCTGGCAGGCGGGCACGGAAGTCAATGGGGAGCCCGTGGCGCTGGCACAGGTGGGCATAGTGAGCCAGTGTGGCACACAGGCAGGGCTGCCCACAGCGGCAGGCATCTCGGCGGCACTGCTCAAAGTAGGGCACGGGGCTCAGGTGCGCGGAGCAGGGCGCAAACAGCTCCCCCGTGAGCACACTGCAGGCCTGCAGGGCAGAGGAGGCTGGAGACAGACGAACGGGTGCGGGTCAGGGCTCGATTTGCCTGGCGCTCTGGGCCCCAGCTTCTCCCTCCCTCCCCACAGCTGCAGGGACTGTACACAGGAGTGTGTGTGCATGTGTGTATATGTATATATGTGTGGTATATACGTGCGTGAGCATGTGCAGGCACTCACGTAATGCATTCCTCATGTCAGGGATCACGGGAGTGGACAAAACAGGAAACAGGCAAAAGTCCCTGCTCTCGTGCAGCAAACATTCTAGGTTGGGGAGACCATCCCTAAACAACTTAAACAGTAAATTCAAGGTGAAGAATTTAAGGAGAGAAAGCTGAGAAGGAAAATGGGGGTTGCAAGGTGGAGATGGAGGGGAATTGTGATTTTAAACTCAGTGGTTCGGAAAGCCTCAGTGGAAAGATGTTGTTAGACTAAAACCTTGAAAGAGATAGAGTCAGGCATGTGTCTACGAGGAAAGAACATTCCAGGAGAATGGAACAGCAAGTGCAAAGACCTGGAGAGGAGACAGACCAGGCTGGGTCAGAAGAAAGCAAGGCCAGTGCTGCTGAGCTAGGTGGAGGGTGGGTGCAGGGAGGAGGCAGATAATGGGGATGGGAGGAGAGTGCAGGGCCTGGCGGGGCCACTGTGAGGACCTGGACTTTTGCCCTGAAATGGGGGAGCCAGTACAAGTGTGCGTGTAGGTGACGGGGTTAGAATGTGAAGTTGGCTTCTGCCTGATCCCCACCAGAAGGGTCAGAAGGCCTGTCCCCTCCCCACAGCTCCTTCTTTCTGATCACTCCTACCCAATGTGGTCAACCTCCTCACGCCCAGGTTCCCAGCTCATCTCTCTCAAACCAATCTTTCCCACCGCCCCCCCAACCACCTCACCAGCTTGCGGATGCATGTCGCAGGGGTCCAGCGGGGAGCCAGAGACCAGCGGGGAGCAGGCGGACAGTGTTTTCCAAGAATTGCCAAAGAGCTGTGGCGTGCTCTCAGGCACACCCACTGGGGACCTGCAGCCATGGTAGAGCGACATTCACACACTGGCCCATGTGCACCCAAGTGAACACACAACATACACCCAGCTAAGCATCCACCTGCTCATATACACAAGCATGTGCACGCACACACACAGGCACACATAAAGCATGACTACCCACATTCCGATGATACGCATCCTCCCAAATATATAACATTCATAGGCTCACATATACCACCAGCACACACACACACACACACACACACACACAGCACAAATATATACAGAGATGTAAACAAAAAGGAGATCTACACAGACACATTCAAACACATACAATTACAAATGTGCTGGCATACATATACACATCACATTTAACAGGCTCCATATGGGACTTCCCTGGTTGGCTCAGACGGTAAAGTGTCTGTCTACAATGTGACAGACCTGGGTTCAAACCCTGGGTTGGGAAGATTCCCTGGAGAAGGAAATGGCAACCAGCTCCAGTACTCTTGCCTTGAAAATCCCATCGACAGAGGAGTTTGGTGCAGGCTACTGTCTATGGGGTCGCAAAGAGTCGGGCGTAACTAAGTGAATTCACTTTCTATATGGGTTTGGGGCCATACACTAGCTCACACTCCTA